>CM017482.2:16530261-16638183 GCA_007827005.2 Populus simonii
CTCAAATATTTAGAATTTTTGATCATATACAACTAATGTATATATACATCGTATTGTTTCATCGGTAAGAGATATTTTTGGATTAGCTTTACGTCAACTAAGATCAAATTTCTTCCTGAATGCATGTTCCACATTGATCCAAAGTGTTTAGAAGATTTTATAACTTTTTTCTGGATGTTAACTCTTAAGAAATCAAGAAAAAGAAATCATCCTCCCTTAACCTTAGCCACCAAGACCATTTTCAATCACACTCAAAGTGGACCAATAGGCAATAGGCTCCATATCAATACCATTCGAGTGTCCAAAGAAAGCTGCATTGCACACGAAATGAGAGCGAGAGCAAAGGCCCAGAAAAAGACATTCAGTTGCATTTTGCTAGGAGCGATACTTCTTGACATGATTTCCCTCTTCAATGCCTGGTTTTGAAGGACTAAAGAAGGGAAATGCCAGAGCATTAGCCTGTTTTCCCTAGACCAAATCACAGCACTTGGCGTACCATGCCATTCAGTCACTGGATCTATTTGAAGAATGGAGTTAACAAGTCAAAAGGTCTTAAGATTTAAAGAAAATATGAAAAGCCTCTACTTGATGGAACAAAAGAAGGGTGGAGCTGGTTCCATGCCATGTTCTAATGAACTGTACTCTTCAAACCATGCATTGACAAATTTGCAGGGTTGGTCTTCCCCAGCACTTTCAGAAAGCAATCCTTCAAAGGATTTATGTTACCCTCCTCTATAAGAATTTCAAAAAGTAACCAAGACTACACACCTAGGAGATAACTTTTATTCAAAATTCACAAAAAAAACAACTTGAGAACATAAAAAGTTTAACCCTTTCAAAGGATTTATGTTACCCTCCTCTATAAGAATTTCTTCATATTGGAAATTAGTGTGGTTTTGGGCACAGAACCAATAATTGCATCTTTCTTCTCCCCGTTTTTGAAGATCATGATTGTCGGGATGCTTCGAATTCCATACTTGGTTGTGGTAGAAGGACTTTCATCAGTATTCAATTTGAAGCACTTGAGCTTTCCATCATATTCTGTAGATAGTTCAGCTATTACTGGATGGATTATCCGGCAGGGTCCACACCACGGAGCCCAAAACTCAACCAGCACGGGCCCATCAGCCTCGATGATGAGCGACTGCCATGTTTCATCCGTCACTGCAGGAACTGAAATTTTGAAATTCAAGGAAAGAAGTCGATTTTACCTGTGATGTAGAGAACTCATTTGGAGTGCATTGTAAGAAAGAATAACAGCAACAACATGATTAGAATTGGAGTGGGGTAAATAGAATTAGAGATTAGTGCATAAATATTCGACTTATTTCAAGGGGAAGTAGCAACATGTAGAGGTAATTAAAATTCTAACCTGGAAGTTTTTCCTGCATAAAGGTCCGTAAAGATTTTTCATAAATATGTTAACTGCTTTGAGAGATATCTCAATAGAATAAATAAAATACAACTAAAAACAGTAGTATAATATTCAGTTTCACAGCAATCACCTTTCCTCCTTCCTCGAAGACTTTGTGAAGCCGGTGAACTTGTTTAACATTTTCATTCATTTCATTTCCAAATTAAACCATTTAGCTCCTTCCCACTCCACCCTTCTTATAAAACTAGGCCTTGAAATCCTCTTTCAGACCTTAATTATTTACAACGAGCCACCCTTTCTGTAAACCCAAGTCTTGGAAACCTCATCATAAAATTTAAGTAAAATCCAACAATCAAATCATTAGGGTTTTTTTTTGTTAGGCCAATCACTTTGCGTAACACAGATTTCTTCATAGATTTAGCCATTTCCCATCAATCCATAAATAGTCATTTAAGGTTATCTACTTACATATAGCCTTGAAAACCTCTATGGCTTATATGGGTTCATGATGGTGACCCAAAACTTGATGGAAAATGAATATTTAAATATAGAATCATTAAATAAAACCTCATATCTCGATGGTGTGAAAATAAGGAAAATCAATCACATAAATTTCAACCAATAGGCAAACACATGTGACTGTCATAATCGGCCACCACGTTCGTGGCTTTCCTGTTACAACCATATATATACACAAAATTACTTAAATAAGGGGAAAATTCAAACTCATTTTTTTATATATTTATAAAAAATAAACTACCATTTTATTCATCAAAATAAATTTATATGTTGGAAAAAAAAACCTTTTTTATTTCGCTAAGCTTGCACAACAAACACACATTCACATACAAAGTTTCACCATAAAAAACGAACCATTACACCTTGAATAAATCAAAATCAGCTTGATTTTTCCAACTCATCGGAGAGTATTGATTTCCACCTTCGCTAACAGGGAGTTTAGAGCTGTCATGTTCATTTTTCTTTACACTTCTTCTCTTTCTCTTTTTTTTAAAAAACCCACTTTTTATTAAGAGAAATGAGCATGTAAACAGCGGATATCACTCCGTTAGAGACTGATAAATTTATACTATACTAATGTTTTATGCATATATAAATTCAGTTCAAACCGTTAGCAGGAGCGGTTTTAACAACAAACAAACCGTTATTATTTATTAACTACCTAAGATTTGGAGCCATATCTGTGCCAAGCACCAAGCTAATTTTGACGGAATCGCGCATGCTCATTTCAGATGACATCTCTATGACCAGACATTCCTTTAGCTCTCCCAAAATATCACTCATGTCCGGCCTTTGTGTTGAAGTCGGGGGCACGCAGGACAGTGCTATCTCCAGAGCTTTCCAAGCACAATTAGTGTTGAATTCACCTTGCAACCTTGGATCTATAATGCTCTGGATATCCCCTCTTTCAACTAGAGGACTCACCCATTGAAGTATGTGAGTGTGGCCCTTATGGACCCTTATTAAAGGCGGTTGACCGGTTATTAGCTCACACAAAAGAATACCGAAGCTGTAAACATCACTTTTCTTATTTAAGTTTCCTGATGCTCGAAATCTGCATACAGAATATAATGATAATTATGCTAGGAGAACAAACACTGTGAGAGAATATTAACATTAAGTTTGAATACGTACTCAGGATCAATGTATCCGGGCGTGCCTGCAGGATCAGTTATGACATGTGAGTCTCCTTCGGTTGCGAAGGCTTTGGACAGCCCGAAATCAGCAATCTTGGCTTGAAGGTTTTCAGTTAATAAGATGTTGGATGATTTCAAATCTCTATGGACTATTGGCGGCCTACAACCATTATGCAGATATTCCAAACCTGCGAGTTCGATAATGCCAGTTAATCCAACAAAGTTTGCAAAACAAAAATGAAGAAAAAATGACTCAAGCACTAGAGTCAGACCTTGTGCTGCGTCTACTGCAATTTGCAGCCTTTCCCTCCAATTCAACATATTTGTGCTATTTTCTGCAGCCACAAAAACACACTAATATCATAAATTAAACAATAAACTTTGCAATGTGATGAATACAACAGGAATTACGTTTCATTACACATAGAAGTTCATCAGTACTAGATGATTGTCAAAGAACCATCTCAGCCTAAAAGCTTAAATTATTGGGTGAGGTCTTAAGATATGATTTAAATTATTCTTTATTACACTCTCACAAGTGAAAGTCTTTTGGACTTGAAACTTGCACAAACCTATATTATCTTGTCTTTAATTTTTATCGAATAGAATAGCGGTGTTGAGATTTAAACTCGTGATCGTTTGGTTATCAAGACTCTGATACCATTTCAAAAACTATTTTAACCTAAAAACTTAAATTTCTAGGTTAAATCCCAAGATATGATTTATATTAAACGCTAAGAATGATAAATTCATACAAATCTGAGTGAGAATTCTATATGTAAACTAGTTTGTGTCCAAAACAAATTGAAGAATTCTATGTTTCTGAGAGTAATTCTATAAATACCTAACAATTTCTCCTTCAAGTTCCCATTTGCCATGTATTCATAAACAAGTGCCATATTTTCATGCTCATTACAGTAACCAACCAGGGATACCAAGTTTCTGTGATGAACAATCATCAATAGTTCGACCTGCATTTGGAAACACTATTCTGTCATAGCTAAAAGAAAAATATTTAGTGCTGATGTCCTCTACAGGAAAGGAAAAAGCTAACTAATTTGTTACCTCCGCTAGAAATTCTTTATAACCTTGCCTTGAGGATTGAGAAAACAACTTGACAGCAACTTGACGGCCATTTTTTAGGTTGCCAAGATATACTTTTCCAAATCCTCCTTCTCCAATAATGGTTTGGAAATTATTGGTAATGCTAACTATTTCAGTGTATGTAAATGGTTGATTCTTTGATTTCAGTGACAATTCTTTTCTAGATAAGCCCACTAAAGAAGATAATGACACATTCAATCTCCCTGCAAAAGAAAATTTTGTTTTTTTTTAAAGCGATAAATATTCCAATATTTTAACAGAGATACTAAAGTATGAAACAATATGTTATTGCTTCCTGATCACATGCTGAATCGTATTCTCATCTGCTAACTTGCAGGTAGGAAATGAGGTATTGGGGGTGGCATCCAGATTAGAATTATCACATGATAAGGTAATATAAAATTTGTTGGGTGCACATAATATGAATGATATATATATATATATACACTGAAGTGCTTATATATAGGCTTTTAAGTTAAAGACATTGTATGATCATATATGTAAGCCATCAGATGATTTCACAAAAAACACAAAGCATCTTCTAAGCCAAAATTACTTTATGTTATTCACCTCAAAAGAGAGAAAAGAATACTAAAAACATAAGTGAAAGAGAAAGAATTCACCTCTTTTCAACCTCCAGAAGATAGTTATAATGCTAAGGAGCACCGAAACTGATATGACAGATGCAATAACTGGAACACGAAAACTTCGCTTCTTGTTTTCACATGTATCCATCTTGCATAAATCCAGATTTCCTTCCAAACTTGCATTAAGTAAAATATTGTTAGATGTAACTGAGAATCAATGATTATATACCAGTAACAAATAACCCAATCAGAGTGAGAATGGTTAGCTTTAGAAAGTTAGCAAGATCACTGTGAAATATACCAAAGAATTGTATCAGTTACGTAATTCCTTAAACTCGTACTAGCATGCAAAGGAAATGGATTTGCATAATCTATTTTCTGACTCCTCTTTGTTCCTTAACGTTTAATTTTAATTTATGAAAAATTAAAACAGTGTTCACTTCATATGTAAGAAAAGAAGTTAGAGAAAAACCAAAGGAGAATGATTGTTTAATTAAAAGATAAGTTGTAATCGTTGAAGATGATAACCAAACCTCAGCTGCAACTGTCCACTGTTAGACTTTTCCTTGAGACTACGAGGAACTGCACCTGTGAGTTTGTTCCTGCTCAAATATCTGCAAATAGTAAAAACAAAGTCACCATTCACCATGGTAATCTTTGTAAAAACTTCATGTGGTAAATACCAGAGCATGTTAACTTACAGGATTGTAAGATCTGGCAGCTGCGCAAAAGCTTCTGGCACTGTCCCTGTCAATTCATTGTTTGATAAATCCCTGAAAGAAAATGTGAAAAAAATAACGAACAATCACATTTTGTAAAGAAATAGAAGACAAGAGTATTCAATAGTTGGGAAAAAATAGAGGTTATTCCTCCATTGATTTGAAGTATGGACACCCATTTTTGCAACCTTGGTGGAGCCAGAATCCCAATCATTGGCTTGGAGGATTTTGTCCAGAAAAGATGCATATAGGGAGAGAGGTTATGCCTCAAGCTTATAAGATGCATGAGCCCTCCATACACCTCTAGCCAATTTCCATATGGTATATTCGTAACATCACCTTCAAACTTCCATAAGACAATGTCTCATCATAAGACTGAGGTTCCCTCTACTTTCAAGGGTCTCGACCCAATAAACAATAGTTCTCTTCAAATAGAATGATGAATGTCTGAAGTTGGTAAGAAATTCTAGCAGTGACTGTTATTTCAGTGCTAGATATCTAGTAGCCATTGCCACGGTAGTTTATTAGTATTAAAACCTGTTATAACTTGGTTATTAACACTTACAAGGATTGGATTGCTGTGAGGTTCAAGAGTGAAACAGCTATATTCCCTGATAATTGACTTGAACTTAGATTCCTGCTCACAGTTAATTGTAAATGAGTAAGACGTTGAGATACTGAATGTCATATCTAAGTGGATGTTCTTCAAAAATAACTTCCAAAGAATATTCTTATAATTATACAGAATTTAAGAGGGAACTCACAGCGAGATGATCCTTGGAGGATTATCATTGTTGCACTGCAAACCAGACCACGTAATAAATGGTAAACATGGATCTCCTTGCCAGTCAACTCGATCTATTTTGTATGTTTTCTTGATGGCCATGATTGCATCAACTATGATAATTTAGGTTAAAAAGGGTGAGAAGTGCATAGCTTTAGATTTATAAGAGAGAATCGCTATATACTGGGTAAAGGCCTATATATCCAAAAAAATCTTGAGCCCGCCTTTTTATGATGAATATATATATATATATATATATATATATATATTATATATATATATATATATATATATATATATATATATATATAAACTATCTCTATTAGCCATTAGGCTTTATCATTTGTATGGTGGCTATCAAACAATTATCATTTGTATGATTTTATAAGATTTCAATTGAAATTTCAGACTATAGGCTAATTGGTTAGATTCATGGTATCTATAAAGTTCGTGCAAATATTCTTTTCAACAAACTCCAACATGCTATCTAGGATCTTAGTGGCTATAATTAAATTGTCTTTATCATTGGACAAACTCTAAAAGAGGTGGCCGAATGTTTTTGTTGAAGTCAGACACTATTTTGTTCCTAGATCTTTTATTTTTATGTATTTCTTATGTAAGACTTTAACTTTTCATGATAGCCATCCTCTAAATGGCTAGAATGTGTTTTAATAAATTTATGGATTATTATCAAAAAAAAATTGTTCTATAACATAGAAAGTCTTTCTTAAAATTTGCAAAGGTATTATGTGCTAATTTATTTTTAATTTAATTAGAAGAATCAAAATAATTATATTCAAAATCAACCATTGATCATTGAAACTTTCTTGCCATATCAAAAACCACTTTAGAAATTTAAATTATTCGATGATATCCAATAAATCACTATACAATCTTAATAAAGAATAAGCATAAAATGTTCAAGATTTGTTTTTTTGGAAGATAGAGAATTTAGATTGGAAATCTTTGGAGAATCAAACCCCACAGCATTTGGAAACAAAAAGGTCTTAGATCAAATCATATGAACTTTAATATGGTAGTCAATTAACATCAGTGGTTGGTATTCTTTAATAACATTAATAGTTTTAGGCTCCTTTTATTTTTATGGTATGGTGTGGTGCGTTCTATGTTTTGTTTCAATCATAGATTTGAAAGTATTTAGTTAATCAACACATATCATAGTTTTATATAGACCCCACTAAAAACTCTCTCTTAAAAACTAAATGATGTTATTAGACCTACAATAACAAGTGATTTGAGCAGTTATGTGTAGGTCTGTCATAGTTAAATGAGGATATACCCTAGATAGATTATGTGGATGGCTTAGAAGATGCATTTATAGACTATTGAGATAGGTCTAAGTCCAAGAAGAGATCTGATAGCATCAGACCAGAATAACAGCTCAAAATGATCATAATTTTTAATTTGGTCATTGAATCGCGGTTAAATTTTTACAAGAGATTTCAAAGGTTTTTTTCCTTTGAAGTTGTCTCTGTGTTGCTATGTGGATAGTCAAATTTTTAGATTTTGCAAATCTCGCCCCATGACCCTTGTTTTATCAGTTTTTATGATTTTTCTTATTTTTTTTGGATTTCATGCTATTTTTGAAATTGATGCTTCTTTCCTTTATAATTTTGGATTTTTATTTTTGTTTCCTTGATAGGGTAAGCTTTCTAATCTATTTAAGACTTATAAACTTCCTAAAAAGACAAACTTTATTAGAATTATTTTCAGAGAATAAACTTGTGAATTTAAGGTTTATATATATAACCCCTTTTGCCCATAAATAAATTTTATGTTCTTTGTTTAGTTGTTGTTTAATTTAGTTAAGAAAAAACTACATATTATAACTTCCATCTACTTCATTTAGTTAAGAAAAAACTACATATTATAACTTCTTTAAAAAAAAATATCCAACTATAATCGCGAAAACATCTACAACACCAAATCACAATGGAGGAAACCTCTTTCAAAAAAACGAAGAAAGGAAAAGACAAGGCCAGCCCTTGTTGTACTAGTAAGACAATCACCAAGTAATTTGCCATTATTTAGGCCCTAGCCCGAGGGATCAAAACGTAAAAATCCTTCAATCCAGTAGTCTAGCAATTCATTAATGACGATTATTATAGCATTCTGGCACCAAAGCCTATAGCATTCAACAGAATTGAAATAGAAAACATACCGTCTGTTTGGCTTGTCGGTGAATCAGGGAGTGGCCATAGTTTGAAGATCTCAAAGGCATTTAGGATAGGTGGAAGGTCAGACCGCAACGTTGCATCAATAGAAAACCTAACTTGATCTTGTAATTTATATGGACCTATGGTCAATGGCTTCAAGTATTCAAGGGTAAAGAGCCCATAGTTTAAGCCATTCAAAGTAATGGTGAATTCTCGTATTTCGCCTGGTGCAATCTGCTGGATTTCAGCAAAGTGAAAGAAGACAAGAAACTCAGGTGTCAAATTCTCTGGATACCATAATGTTTTGTTGTAGCTCAATGAATTAAGGCCATTTCGAGGCTGAACCGCTGTTTTCAAGACTTCGACTGGTAGACGGCAGGGATTATCACTGCCCTGGATATCAATATTTGTTTCGGTGCTAATTGAAACTGAATCGTTGAGGTTGACGTCAAACCGCCAGATGCGATCATACACGTCATCTTTGTACCTAAATGCATGTGAGAAACAAAAACACAAGTATTAATTAATGTAGTGATATTCTCATTCTCCAAATTTCCTATTTCTTGATGTTCATTGATTCTAAGCACTATTAAAAAACTATTGACATACGAGTAATTAAAGAAAAAACAACTAGTAAAGATTTAATGATCAATAATCTATCAACGTAAAGTATATAATTTAAAAATATTTAATGCATCCTCAAGGGGAAAAAACAAAAGAAAAAACACATATCATTTGGGACAAACGATTAGCTGTAGTAAGATTAATTAAGATATACTTCTTATGAGTAGATTCAGTTTTTGTCGAACTTAATTTTAGATCAAATCAGCTGGAGTTACACTAAAAAATGGAAGAGATTTGCTAGCTATCCCTCGCCAACGACTGTTCAACTTGCTGCCCAAGATTAAAAGTATTAAATTTACTTTCAGAATTATTGACTTGGGGGAAGATTCTGGATAAGGGTTGAGAAAGTTAGCTCCAAAAAATCATGATTTAGAAGTGGAAGAGAAACAAGAAAAACAAAAACAAAACATCGATCTTTCAATGTCTACAAATGATAATCATTCTAAAAACCATAATAAAATACAATATCCCCTAAGGTATATAGTGAAATTATAGATATTTATCCAAAAGATTGTATATATATTTTACATAAATGTCCTCCTTATATTAAAAAAAATTACTGTAAAACGCTCATTAAATTCTCAAGCTTTTTTAAACGGTACCTATGATGAGAATTTTTATCATATCTGATGCATGATGTGGCACATGCATGATTTAGTTAAAAACGATAATAGGGACAATTAATTTACCTCGTGGAGCTTTTGGTTGCATCCAGGCCGCCAAGGTCAGCTTGCACCCTAGGAAGCAACGATCCATTCATATTTCTATACGGGGAATCATTCATGAACCGTAAATCCAATCCATTGATGAAAGGAACTCCGGAACCCGTATTTACGAGACACACATAAATGGTATCAGTTACTGAATAATGAATAATATCGTAATAATATACCGTAAACATATCTTCGACAGCCAGTAGTACTGTTTCCCAATGGTTTACCCCGATGTATAGATCAAACTTTATTTGAGTTTGATTCTTAGAATCGTAATTTCCATAGTAGATGAAAGCTCTGACGTAATAGTTTTGGTTCTTACCCTCTCTAGGTTTCAATGTATAACAATTCCTTTTACCTTCAGGAAAGGTTCTCAAGCTATCCACCAATTTCCTATTGGAATACTCTGGAGCTACGATCATATTCTTGCCCGTACTAATGAAATCTTTGTCGGTTTTGTAAGATATTCCAGTATTCCTATCCAGATAATCTTCCTCCGCCCCACAATCAATGCTGATGAAACCTTCAGAATTTTGGTTAGAAGAGAAAACCAAACGATTAGACTGATTATCTCCAACATATTGTTATTAATTACCATTTTTTTTCTTAATAAGCCAAATATTCATTAAACCATGAAGAGGTAAGAGAATAATATAAATCATATCCTAGGACCTCACCTAATAGCTTAAGCTATTAGGTTGAGATGGTTCTTTAACATGGTTTCAGAGCCTTGATGACCAAGCGGTCACGAGTTCGAATCTCATCATCCCCATTTATTTGATAAAAAATTAAGCACAAGATGATGTGGGCTTGTGCAAGTTTCAAGCCCAAAGGGCTTTCACTTGAGGGGGTGTGTTAGAGAATAATATAAATCATATCCTAGGACCTCACCTAAGAGCTTAAGCTTTTGGGTTGAGATGGTTCTTTGACAAGCACCAACTTGAAGATCAGGACAAAAAATAAGAGCAAGGAATTATTGAAAAATGCAGACCAAGAACTTGAAACAGAAATTTTATGTAGTAGCAATCGATCCATACGTTCATGAGTTTAATTATAAGAACTTTTTTCTTTTTTTGGATGATTCATGGGGAAGCAGGAAACTTCTAGGGCATTAAACAATTACTAGCATTTAATTACTGTTTCAGAAAAAAACAAATGTTGGAGACAGATAAGATACATTTTCCTGTACTTTATGATTTTAAAAATATAAAAATTCACTTCAAAACTAAGCCAAAAAATATCGGTTCGGTTATTTTAGAACAAAAACCGGTTCAAATTGGTTTGGTTTATGTTTTGGTTCGATTTTTTTGGTTTCAGGTTTATAAAACCGAATCGGTCGGTTTTTTAAAATTTTTAATCGGTTTAATCACTTTTTTTCACAGTTCGGTTTTTTCGGCTATTTTTTTTTCGGTTTTCTCAATTTAATCGGTTTTTCAGTTTTTTTTACTCACCTCTGCTATAAAGTTACCTGTGAAGGAAAATGCACACACATCTATGTCTGAACAGCTATGTTGCAAAATCATAGTTAGAAAAATCAATATGGAGTAAGGCTTGCGTTACACGCAAGAACTGTCAATCTAGTTAACCTTTTAAAATAAAAAATTAAAAATTAAAATAATATCTTTTTAACAAAAGAAAATTAATGAATTTTAACATGAGTTTCGACCAAACTTATCATGGTTTCACCAAGTTCTATGTTAAAAATCAATAAAATTAAACTTAACTTATGTAAAATCAGTAAACTCAGTCTAATTTTACTAGTTTATTAAATTTATTATATGAACCAAGTTAGGTCTAAATTTAGCCTTCAAATATTTACTGACTAATATCTCTCAATCCGTGCATCGGGTCAAGCTGAAACTTTACAGGGAAATACTATTATTTTTTTGGTCAAAATTAGTTTGAAAATATATTATTTTAGATGGTCAAAGTTAATAGATGAATCTTGTCAAATTAGACATTTATGTACTATTTGGTATATATATGGAACTACATGTTGCAATTTTGATGCGATTCAAGTAGGGTGAAATCCTCATACACCATGTAATTTCATTATCGGTGGTCCACAATAATTTGTGTCTGGAGCTACAATAAAATCCTCACACCACTTAACTTTTTTATAATTTTTTATTTATTACTAGTTACTAATTAATATTTTTTATTTTATATATTAGGAATTTCTTATATGTTTAATTAAAGATTTATTACTCTTTGAGATCAAATATGTGTCTCTTTTATGGGTCAGATTCCCTTCGTTACAATTATAGGATCTTGATCATTTTTCTAGATTCTAATGTTTTTCCTTTTTTAAGAAAGAAAATATATTAGTTTTGACTTTATATTAAAAAATGTGTTGAAAAAGCTTCCATATTATTTTTTTATGATGAAAGAAAATCTAACCCACAAGAATCATGGGTCATATATATAGATAGTCAATACACTAATGCACAAGCTACTTCTGGGAAACGAACTTTGCTTTAATAGCAATTCAGAGACATGGGCCAACTCTCTCAGAAAAGAACTAATAGGCCACTTGAAAGATGATCTCACCAACTTAAACTTGGAAGATGATTGTAAAGGATGTATGATATTTAATTTTGAATGAAATTCAAATCCATGATTTATTTACAACTCAAATTTAAAGTTTCGAGTAATTAGAGAAAACAAATCAACCATGGATACGCGTTGCTTGTATAATACAAATAATTAGTATAGACTTAGAACTTAAGCATAATTTTTTTACCATGCAGGGTGTGAGAAACTAAGCGAAAAACATACCTAGCACAAATCAAATTACAACAATTTGATGAACCAGTATTCTAGTCTTAAAGCTAGCAGAAGTACCTGAGTTTTCTGTAGCAAGCTTTCTTTTTTTATGCTGCTCGGTATTTTTGGCAGCTAGCTTTGAGTTCCGAAACGTAGCTGAGAGCAAAAGGAGGATCACCCATACTTTTGTATAAGAAAGCAGTATTTGCCCACCATCCATCTTAGTCTTTGTTCTGGCGATTTCAGTTTGCGTTGTGAGCTAACAATGCAATTTGAAGTGTCAGGCAAATTTGGAATCTGAGAATATGTAGCGCAAATTTAAATATTATGAATATTCGTACTGCACAGTTTGTGAGTGATGAAAAGTGAAAACGCCACCAAGTCTTTAATATGGACAGCTTGTGCAGCGAGCACCGACGACTCCAAGACTTCAAAGGCATTAGTATAATTTTTACTCCCAGCAATTGATATATCACGCTAAGTTAAAAAACAATTAATAAATATGGTAGATATACAAGTTGGGTTTATACTACTAATTTTTATAAATTTATATTTAGAGATGGATTTACAAAATAGATTGGAGTTGTAATATCAGATCTAATTTTCATACCTTATATTTTCATTAAATTATAATTACTTCCTTTTTCATCTCTAATCAAAGAAATAAGCTCTTATTTGTTACATTAAAAAAATATAATTAGAAATCCGCTAACAAGATTTTTAAAGCCGAAACATTTTTAAACAAAATTAAAATTAAATTAAATAGGTAATTCATAAATTATCAAATATAAAGATAAAATAAATATAAAGTATCAAGGTTGGGTTAGAGATAATTTGAGTTCCAAAAATCTCGAGATGTCATCCAACCTGTGATATCATTCTTAGATTTTTTTTCATCAACTGTTATTTGTAATATCTTTATTATTTAACCTTGATGGACTGGGTATTATAAGATAATGCAAGTATTATGAATTTAAGGGTTTTTTGAACACCTCTACTCTACTGTGTTAGGTAATGCTTTTACGTCAGATTGTAAGTGACGAGGATCATGAAAAGATTAATATCGATCTTTCAAAGGACGTTGGTGAAAGAGCTGGGAGATTGGGACTGGAGGTTTGACTATCACAAACACTTGTAAAATAAGGACCATAAGATGGTTAATTGTCACAAATATAGGAGGAAAGCCTCTGAGGCTGATGCATTACGAAAATTACCGGAGGGTGGAAAAAGAATTATTTTAATATATTTTTAAATAAAAAATATTTAAAAAAATAACTGTTATTAAACTTTGAACTCTCTAAAAACACCACATTTCTTCTTCGTTTTTCACATCACTTTTTACCTCTCTCAGCATCTAAATGTGACATTTTTCACCTGAAGATACAGTGTGTTGCCTCCTGGGGAATTCGATTTGTTGGGTAGCGGTGTCATGGTGGAGCAACCAAATTCAAATCCATATGCAAAATTTTCTCATATGATATTTTAAGTTTTTTTTTATATGTTGTAATAGTAATTGTTTTTTTAAATATTTTTTATTTGAAAATGTGTTAAAATATTATATTTTTATTATTAATATATCAAAATAATTTTAAAATGTAAAAAAAATTAATTTAAAACAAAGAAAAATATCAAATTTTTTAAAAATATATTTTTAAAACACAAAAACAAATAAAATCTTAGTGTAAGAAACCTTGATCTTTCAAACTTTGTATTGTTTCATCGGTAAGAGATATTTTTGGATTAGCTTTACGTCAACTAAGATCAAATTTTCTTTCTGAATGCATGTTCCACATTGATCCAAAGTGTTTAGAAAGATTTTATAACTTTTTTCTGGATGTTAACTCTTAAGAAATCAAGAAAAAGAAATCATCCTCCCTTAACCCTTAGCCACCAAGACACATTTTAGAATTAAAAACAATGTTGAATCTTTTCAATCACACTCAAAGTGGACCAATAGGCTCCATATCAATACCATTCGAGTGTCCAAAGAAAGCTGCCTTGCACACAGAAATGAGAGAGAGAGCAGAAAGGCACAGAAAAAGACATTCAAGTTTGCATTTGCTAGAGCGATACTTGACATGATTTCCATCTTCAATGCCTGGTATTGATAGGACTAAGAAGGGAAATACCAGGAGCATTAGCCTGTTTTCCCTAGACCAAATCACAGCACTTGGCGTACCATGCCATTCAGTCACTGGATCTATTTGAAGAATTGAGTTAACAAGTCAAAAGGTCTTAAGATTTAAAGAAAATATGAAAAGCCTTTCTAATGAACTATACTCTTCAACCATGCATTGACAAATTTGCATGGTTGGTCTTCCACCAGCACTTTCAGAAAACAAATCCGAGCCAAAATAAATAATCATCGTAGAAATGTAGCGTAGAAAAGATTGGATACGATGAAGTAACCAAGACTACACAACTATGAGATAATTTTATTCAAAATTCACAAAAAGAAAACAACTTGAGAACATAAAAAAGTTTAATCCTTTCTAAGGATTTATGTTACCCTCCTCTATAAGAATTTCTTCATGTTGGAAATTAGTGTGGTTTTGGGCACAGAACCAATAATTGCATCTTTCTTCTCCCCGTTTTTGAAGATCATGATTGTCGGGATGCTTCGAATTCCATACTTGGTTGTGGTAGAAGGACTTTCATCAGTATTCAATTTGAAGCACTTGAGCTTTCCATCATATTCTGTAGATAGTTCAGCTATTACTGGATGGATTATCCGGCAGGGTCCACACCACGGAGCCCAAAACTCAACCAGCACGGGCCCATCAGCCTCGATGATGAGTGACTGCCATGTTTCATCCGTCACTGCAGGAACTGAAATTTTGAAATTCAAGGAAAGATGTCAATTTTAACTGTGATGTAGAGAACTCATTTGGAGTGCATTATAAGAAAGAATAACAGCAACAACATGATTAGAATTGGAGTGGGGTAAATAGAATTAGAGATTAGTGGCATAAATATTCGACTTATTTCAAGGGGAAGTAGCTACATGCAAAGGTAAGTAAAATTCTAACCTGGAAGTTTTTCCTGCATAAAGGTCCATAAAGATTTTTCATAAAAATGTTAACTGCTTTGAGAGATATATCAATAGAATAAATAAAATACAACTAAAAACAGTAGCATAATATTCAGTTTCACAGCAATCACCTTTCCTCCTTCCTCGAAGACTTTGTGAAGCCGATGAACTTGTTTAACATTTTCATTCGTTCATTTCATTTCCAAATTAAACCATTTAGCTTCTTCCCACTCTACAAGAAAATGTATCATCCTGTCCCTTACCATGGTTTGCAAGATAAAGAGAGCTCTGGAATGCAAGGGCAGAATAGGTGACGAAAGACTCAATCAGTTTAGTTCCTTATATGACCAATTATTCGCAATTATATTTTAGAAGGATAACTGGGGGATATTCAGAAGGTTTTAATATGTCAGAAGTTATGGAATGTAGAAGTAAAAGGCCAGTTTTTTTGAGGTACTCTCAGACCAACATCAAATTCAGAGAATCAGATGCTGTTGCTTCACTCAGTTGATACACCAATATCCCCAAGAAAAAAGAGTCCAAATAAGGAGATAAACAAGCCCAATTATTCTTATTACTTTGAGCAAACAACAACAACTAGGAAGAATTCGATAGACAAATAATACAACCAAGTTAAATAACATTTTTCCATCAGCAGATAACCATCAGTAAATGAAGATAATTCAAGGGATCATAAAATAAATAACCATACAGGGGATGATCTGGAGAGCACGAGCATAATCAGTTAAGTGGGTCATTTAGGGAATTGAGGATACTAATACACTGAGAATTTGGGCTAGTTTGAGACCTAAATAGATATCTGAAAAATGCAGGCCCTAATCCAGTATTTCATAACCTTGCATGATATTGCAACCCAAACTAAGCATTAAAGACACATGAGAAGTCCAGTCCCAGACTGGCCAGTTGAAGAGTTTTTTCATTTCAAGCATGAACTTGTTCCAAATATTCACTTTATACTGCCATTAGAATATGTCATGCAGGATTCTCAACCATGATCAAACTTGATTTTTGAGGCTAGTGACCAAGCATGAGTTTGTCAAGCTAAATAAAGTTTCAAAGCAGTAGCTAAGTTAGCAATACAAAGTTCATGGGGCTCATAGAAATATCAACCAGAAAAAATAAAATTTCAAATATCAGGCCACAGTGCAGTGTTTCTAGATTTGAATGGATAACTAGATAAGAAGAGGTGACTTATGCTTTCATCGAAACATAACGCAGGAACTCTAAAATCATATTTAATGTAGAGGAACAAAAATTCTCAAAGATGATTCCATAAAATTTTGAGGAATACATTTGAAACGAAATTTAACTTGAAAAGAATTTTTGTTTCAATGGTGGTTAGATATACTATGAACGAAGCGAAAATCAAGACAATTTAATAAGAAGTTTCTTGTCTTTGGTTGTTATGCTTCTCACATTGGTTTCTCTAACCATACTAATCAAGTGAAGAAGTATCAATTTATTGAAAAGTGTATGAAATTTGCAGTTACCCGCATTCCTAAGCATCTAAACTTGAAACATTTGGAGACACAAAATCATCCAAAATGGAAACAAAATTACTAGGAGACATTCCTGGATTTGATGAAATCACAAGTAAACACCCCACTACCAGCAGTTTGGATGCATACAGCCTTTAAGTGCATAAATTCAGCGACGATTTTTTTTTTTTAGGCTCGTCTTTTTAAAAGATAAAAAAAAATACTGAGAGGTGACACCCACATAAATGTTTCTTCATTTACTTGAGAAAAAGACAGTTGGTTTTGTTCTCTTTCAATCCTCTGAACCCTAGAGAACAGATACGCCAATTTCAAAAAGACTAGGAAAACAAAAATTGCAGGATTCTCAGCAAATTGGAGATACATAAGAAAAAACCAGTGAACTTCTTTTTTTCCAAAATAAGAAAATCAACTTCAAGCACGTTAAACAACTAATATAAGTTTCTGCCATCTAATCGCAATGAATCTCGAAAATTTATTCCATCAACAGAGTACTTCTCTTTAGGATCCAGACAACCTCCTAGTCTTTGACAAAGGAAGTGACACAGCTCATTTTCAACACTCACGAACTTCTCTATTCCAAAACTCACACCTTCCCTCTATCATGCAAGCTCCACCACCCCTGACCTCTCCTCTCCCAACTGCAAATTTCACTAACAAAAGAAATTGTCCCTTCTTCAGGCCTGAAACTCTGATACTTGCAAAATACTGCAAGATTGCAAACCAGATAATTGATAAATTCAAACTTTTACATTGTAGTGCATTGCTCGCACATGCATTCTCCACTCACCATCAATTACAACCACCCGTTCCTCTTCAGATTTTTCTCACACTTGACATAAGGTTCATTCTTCTATTTGATGATCATGAAGGTCACTTTAACATTCTCCAATGCAATTATTGTTTTTAGAATTGCAATTTCAGTTCTTAATTCCTTAAACCCCATTTTCAAATATCAGTCCCTAATCCCTCCTGTCTGATCAATTTTTTTTCTTGATGATAAAGAGCATCTAGAAAAGCCCTAATACACACTAAAAAAAGGTTTCAATCTCCTGTTTAGATGATAATAGAGATCTCTTCTTAACATTCTCAAATGCAACACTTACTTGAACCCTCCTTTGGGTAATATTACTCCTCCTCCCCAATCAAAGATCATATCTTGGGCATCTGGAAAAACTCTAATTTGCTTAAACCCCATTTACAAACTAGATTAGATCTTTGAAAAGTTACTGTTGTTTATCAGTGATTCAATCTTGTTTTTAATATTGTTTATCGGTGATTTATTCATGTTTATAATCACACCTTCTGAAAATCACACCTCTCTACCACACAAACTCCACCACCCCTCCCCTCTCCCAACTGCAAATTTCACTTACAAAAAAAATTGTCCCTTCTTCTTCAGGCCTGAAACTCTGGTACTTGCAAAACGCTGCAAGATTGCAAACCAGATAATTGATAAATTCAAACTTTAACATTGTAGTGCATTGCTTGCATATGCATTCTCCACCTGCTATAAATTACAACCACCCGTTCCTCTTCAGATTTTTCTCACACTCAACATAAGAGTCAATCTCCTTTTTTGATAATCATGAAGGTCTCTTTAACATTCTCCCATGCAATTTTGGTTTTTAGAATTGCAATTTCAGTACTAAATTCCTTAAACTCCATTTTCGAATATCAGTCCCTAATCCCTCCTGGCGAATCAATTTCGTTACATCTAGAAAAGCCCTAACACACACTAAAAATTAGGTTTCAATCTCCTGTTCATATGATAGTAGAACTCTCTTCTTAACACTCTCAAATGCAACTCTTAGTTGAACCCTACTTTGGGTAATATTGGTCCTCCTTCCCAATCAAAGATCATATCTTGGGCATCTAGAAAAACTCTAATTTGCTTAAACCCCATTTACAAACTAGATTAGATCTTTGAAAAGTTACTGTTGTTTATCAGTGATTTAATCTTGTTTTTAATATTGTTTATCGGTGATTTATTCATGTTTATAATCAAGGGCGATCAAATAAGACTCGAAATCTTGAGTTAAAGAGACACTCTTGGTGCAATAATCCAAATCTGAGATAGCACAAGATCACAAACAACGAATCATACAAAAGCATAAGAACTAAAATAAACAAGACCAAATAACAAAACCCAAAATTAAAAATCAATTAAAAAATAAAAACTTACTATCAACAAAAGTCTCATGAGCTTCAGACACAATACGAGAAAAAACCTTAGGATTTCTCCTCGTACTAATCGAAACCAACGAAGTTGACAATTTTGAACCCATTTGGATCCTCAATCCTCTGAACTCCGCAAAGGAAGCTATGCCACAACGGCGGCTGGATAAAGGAAGCACACCTGGGAGCTGAGGTGACGGCACCATCATCATAGGCGGGGGATTAGGGAGGGAGCATTTTAGGCGTGAAGAGTAAGAGGATAAAGCCATCGATGAGTCCATTTTGAAAGCTTTTCGTTGAAAGTTGGGTTTGCCTTGTGTCTTTGGTTTGGAGAGGAGGAAGAAGAAGAAGAAGGTGGCACGACAAAGCTTTGAAAGTGGGCAGAGATGCTATGATTTCTCTCTGTTATTAACGAATAATGTCAGTTTCTACTTGTACTGTGTTTGTGAATGTGTTCGAAATTGAGATTGAGAATAGATATAACCCAATTATAAACCTTAACTATACATACATTTTTTGTTTTTATAAAATTTGATTTTTTTTAAATTAATTTTTTTATATTTTTTATTATTTTAATAATATGATAATATAATGTTAAAATAAATTTTAAAAAATATTATTTTAATATATTTTCAAGTAAAAAATATTTTAAAAAATTATTATTATTACAATCCCAAATATTTTAATATCATTACAACACAAAATCTTTAAAATTTGCTTTTGGTTTGTGCTTAGGAAGATGGAGCGGGTTTAAAAGGGTGTTTAAAAAGTATAATAATGATTGTTTTTTAAAGTATTTTTTATTTAAAAATATATCAAAATAATATTTTTAAAAAAAAATTATTTTTGATCAACACATCAAAATAATCTGAAAATAAAAAAAATTAATTTGAAGTAAGGAAAAAAATAAAAAAAATAATTTTTTTAAAAAATACTTCTAAAACACAAAAATAACCAAGTTCTTATTTCAGCTTATAAATTAATCGGGTTAACACATTTTGAATCGCAAAGCACTATTTTAATTTTTAATGTTAAAACAATATTATTTTTTTGAGGAATATAAATTTAGATTTTAAATGTTTTAAAAAATATATAAGTGAACTTGAATTTTTAACAGATTTACATAAAATCTACTTCTTTTATTATGAATTTTTTTATAAAATCGATCCCATATCATACTATTTAACTCTACGATAACGTGAGCTCTGCAATTTTGGTGGGCAAACTAATTTTGCACCTAGCTATCACTGCTGGTTTGGATTAGAGTAATCATAAGTTATTAAATCTGTGGGTGTGGGTATAAAGTATAAACCATGGAGTGATTATTTTATAGTATGAATTCAATGACTCATGAAAGAACAAAATTGTATTAAATGGATAAAAAAAATATTTGAATTAATCTAAGTTAGTATGAGAAATATGTTACATTAAAAATAAAAAATAAATTAATTCAGTTTAACTTATCAAACCAGCAATTCTTCATCTAAGTTAAAATACAATAGTTTGATGGCCATCAATGTTTATAAATGCCGACATTATAACAACTTCCAATATAATAATGTCCTGAGAAGATAGCCATTGAGTAACACTACAAAAACAAAAGATAAAATATTTCTTTACAAATAGTTGAGTGTTCTTATCACCATTGATTTCATGTCTTTGGTGATGATCTTGAACCAATCACGAGGATTGGAGACGCAGCTAAGATTGTGAAGACAACTTGGCGATTAGGGATTGTAATAAACTACACATAGAATACATGTTGTTATTCATATATTGATTTGTCCACATTATTACAAAAATTTAAGTCTAAGTTCTATAACACACCTATGTCTTGAAGTTTCAAATTAACCCATTGGATTGCTTAGGTCAATCTGCGAGTTGATGGTTTTTTTTTATTTTTAGTACGATGAAGTTTTAGTGCAAAAGATTAATTTAAAATAAAACTCAATTGGGGCAAAATTCTGAATTAATGATCATTAAATTAACCTACCAACCACATTAAGTCTTATTATGATTATCTAAATATCTAGAAAGTCAACTCTAACATGCACAAAAACATGAAGAAAGCATTCCCTATCACAAAACTTGGGCTTATCACCTAATTAGTATGCTAGGCTTACTAAATGTGGGTTTACGTTGCGTCGCCAGGCTGTATTATTTTTTTGTAAGGAGGAATAGATACTAAATAAGTTGATTTTATTTTAATTAAATAAAAAAATTAGTAATAATAGTAAGCAAATTAAATTTTTTATAAAAAAAAAGCGGTCATGATAACTTAGTAAAAAAATAATGTAATTCAATTTCTAGCTAATTAAATATGAAAGAATAAAATTGGATTAAATGGGACAAAAAAAAAGCTTGAGTCAGTCCAAGTTAGCATGACAAACATGTTATATTGGAAATAAGGGACGAGTCAACTCAGATTAACTTATCAAACCTGTAACTCAGGTTATGAAATTGATATATCCTAATAAAAAATAAAAATAAAAACCACAAAGCCTATATTTCTTTAAAAAAAAAACTTATGTCGAGCAATGAAATAGAAAGACAAAATAAGTCAAAGAAAAGAATGTCAACTCATATAAACTTTTCAAACCCGTGACTCGAGCATTAGACTAAAAGCATTATATATGAAAAAACACAAAGTTCAATCCTGAACCAATCAAATATTGAAGGATGAATTCCGAAAAACAATCAATTGACAAAAGGATCAACAACCAAACATAGCAATTAAAAGAATGAAGATTAAAGCTGAATTAAAAAATAAATTAGAGGAAAAAATTGAAAAGAAAATTCACTTTAACAAAAGGAAAAAATTAGAAGAATAAGGATCAAATTAAAAAAATAATATATTATAAATTTGAATTGAATGATGAAATTTAAAACAAATAAAAATTATATAAAAGGATCAAGAAAAAAACTAGAAATCAAAAGAATAAAGATTGAAGTTGAAATATCAATAACTAAAAAGATAAATGGCCAATATAATTTTCAAGAGGAGAAAAGACTGGAAAAAAAATGCTTCGCTAGTAACAATCTGTCCCACAATAATTAAAGTAAATGATACTAAGAATTCAAATGATTAAAATTATGGGGAAAAAAAAATTTAATAAAAAATATTTATACAAAACATCAATTTTATTAGTAGTATGATTTTTTAAATAAAAACTTATCATCTTTAGAAAAGCGAATTTCAACCCAAAACAAAAAATCATGTCTTGATGATTTTTATGTGGCTATATGAAAAAAATAACTAGTTTAAGAAGATTATATAAAAAAATTACAATTAAAAAATAGATATTTTATGCTCATTAAATATTAATGAGCAATTTTTAAGTTTTTTCTTGTATTTTAGGTTAATATATAATTATTCATAAAGTAATTTCTAATATTATCATAAAATCTCTAATTTTATTTAAAAAGCATGGTATAACCAAATAATTTTAAAAATATAATAGTAGTAATTTTATTTAAAGAGAATTTTCTTTTAAAATATCAAGAAAGAAAATAATTAAAGGAAAAAAAAAAGATGAAAGACCAAGCAAATCAAGTCCAGAAGCACTTGAGTTTGAAAGTACAGCCTGCGTATGCTTGGCCTTTAATGTGCACAGTGAAAATCTGTTCTATTTCAGTTTACAGTATTAATGATAATAATATTATTAATTAATGTTAATTAATTATGTGAATTACATGAGAAATGTTTAAAGGAAACGTTTATAATTGCTGCAATCCCAGTCCTGTATTTTCGTATATTATATCAAATTCAGGAAAATGTTTCTTTTCAATTTCCTGTTAGTAAAAAAAGGAAACCAACAGGGCAGGCCTTGCGTTTCCTCCTTAGTTTATGCTGCTGTTTGATATCAACTGTGTTGTTATGAAACTACTTGTGTTATTAGTGTTTAGCTGATGAGTTCCCATGAAGGAAGAATGTGAGGGTACGTTGAATTTGTTAATACTTGAATTGAATAATTCTCTATGCTGAATTTAATGAGCAATATGCGTGTGTTACTGCTAGAAACTTTGCCACCATGACACCTTCACGCTGTTCTTTGCCTCAACGTTTCCATCACTATTCATGCGATGATGCAATCATGTTGTTTCTGGCTAAAAATAGTAAAAGAAGAAAAATAGGCAAAGGCTGTTTTTTGGCAGCAAAAGGAAAAGAAAAGGAGGGTCATTTCTGGTTTAAGGAGGGTAGGAGATTGATTTAGATCTCCAGAAGATTAAAAACTAAAGCTGAAAGGGGACAAAAAAGAAAACAGAAGCATGGCTAGGAAGTTTAATTCATGGTTTTATCTCATTTGCTTCTTCTTCATGGCTGGACTTGCCACCTCTTCCTCCTTTATTTCCAGTAAGAATCATACCTTTCACATCACTTCATGATATTGTATGAGCGTAGCATTCTGATTTTTTTCTCATTAATTCTCAGGTTTGTTTTCTTTCCCTTTGTTTACCATTAAAAACTGCAGATGATGCACTTGATGTTCATGGAGGTTCTGGCCGTAACCTTCTCCAGATGAAAAAAAGTAGGTTTTCTTTTTATGTTTCCCTGTCTTTGGGAAAATTCTCGGAAATCTGTATGTTTCTGCAGATTTCGAGGATTTGCCTCCATTAATATCTCAATGACAAGAAAGTTAGGACAAACTTTGATCAGCAAATGAATGCTTTTGCAGATGGGAAACATTTCTCCATTCCAAATTCCCTCTGTTGATTCTTTGTTGTTGATTCTTGAACTGATTTTTTTAATGGCTTGATTGGCAATGTTGAGCATAGAATGTTACTGTTCATCCCATTGGTTAAGGTGATCAAGGGGAAATGAATATCTTTATAAATTACATAGAATCACTTGTTAAAATGACATAAAAGTCTGAAAGAAGTTTGTTGAAGGAAATCTTCGATGGCGGAAAGTCTTCACTACCTGCTCTATCCATCTTCAGCAAAGAGGACAGTTGCTCAAATGCGAACAGCATGTTATACAACAGCACATATGACCACACGGGAGGAAAACAGCATTGTACTCATGCTCAAGTTATATCACACATAGATCTGGAATTGGACGTGCTCTCTTGGCACCATCTGAACCATTGTTCTATAGGACTTTACAAGGCTGATTGACAGAAATTAGAGGCTGATTTTCTGCCATTGACGTCACTTGCCTATACATTTCTATGCAGTTGGACTATTTTCTTGAAGAAACATAAACCAATAGACAAGATATTAGGCTTGATGCATAATCTAGTTATCATAATAAGATATGACACACTGATTTTTCATGTTTTCCTCCATTTCTCCTTGTCTGTAGCCTGCAACGTAAGCTTTGAGAATTTGGATTACAGTGTTCTCACAGATAAATGCAAAGGACCCCAATACCCGGCAAAATCATGTTGTGATGCTTTCAAGGAATTTTCTTGCCCTTTTAGCGATGCCATAAATGACCTGGAAACTGACTGTGCCTCAACCATGTTCAGCTACATAAATCTCTATGGGAAATACCCTCCTGGCTTGTTTGCCAATGAGTGCAGAGAAGATAAGAATGGTCTTGATTGCCAAAACGTGGACCAATCCAAGAAAAGTGGAGGAGTTCAAATTGCAGCTACTCAATCCTCATTGTTGACGCTCACAGCAGGGCTCATAGTGTTGTTACTCCAATTATTCTAGATGGTCAAGAGTGGATAACCATTCATTTCCTAACTGTTACACCTTCCTGTCCCAAAGTATTGCTTCATCAAATTGCGGTTCCACCATCATTGTTTTCTCCACCTTTGTGCTACAATTTGGCATTCTTTAAACTACTAATTGGTGCATAGTTCGCTATCAGATTCTTTCGACTTCGACAAGCCATGTGCTGTTTTTACTGTGAACATGTGTAGCTATGTGACATTCAGAAGAAATTCTTGAATTATTAATGCTGGTGTATCATTGCTATTGACTAAGTTCGACTGTCAATTTGTTAAATTGAATTTGATAGAATTGCAATCTGCAATCAAGCTGGGGTACTGTGATTTGATCTTTTCACTTGCCCCCTGACATAATTGAAGATTCTGGTGTTATGTCAATGTCTGTTGTCCCTCTATGCACTTGGAATTGCAATGTCATACTACATGTTGCCGAGTTTGCACATCTTGTAACAGTGTTCTCTCTGTGTAATAAATGAAAGGGTGAGCATAAATCTTTGCAGCAAAGATAAGTTATGGAATCATAAAGTCATGAATTGAGGTTTTTTGAGAAAAATATAGATTTTAGAGGGAGGGCCACGCATGATAGGACAATTGGATGAAAAGGCATCCGGACAACATCTATTATTGCTTTCAAAACAGTTGTGACTTTCATTTCATGGCCCTTGCTTACTGGATCTGTTCTGTATCAAATTCCTAGCTGAAAGGCTCAAAATTCTACGGATAAGGGTAGATTTTTCTATTCCCAGAATAATTGGATATGGAACCATACTTGTCCATTCATGGCAACAATAAAGAATCGGATCCCTTATCTTTTTTGAGGTGATTACCATGTAACTTTACCAGCAAACTCCATGTATCTTTCTAGTCATTGTCACCTTTATCTCTCTCATTCAATGTTTCATTGAAAGGGAAAGGGAAGCATTGATTACTCGTGGAAGAGACTAAAAGAGGAAGGCTATGATGGATATAAGAGCCTGATAGCTTAAAACAATCTGCAGTGCAACGATGCCTGATTACACAAAGCACAAATCAAGACATATAAACATAGCCTGTCCAATCCAGACTTGAGCCTTTGAGGGATCATAGTTAACTCTTCCATTTGGGAGGTTGCCTTGCCTTGTTGGGCTCTGTCAACACCCTGGATTCAGTATAGAGAGTTGAGTCATCCTCCTCGAATCCAATAAAGGAATGAGCCACATAATGTGCCCAGGCTCGAAAAAGCGTGATCTATGCTAGGGTTCTAGATGCTCGTAGTAGTTTCATGGCCAATGAAGATTTTGAACTGTGTCTTGTGAGTATTGTCTCATGTTCTATGTCATGTATAAGATGATCAAGGATATAATTCTGGGGCCCATCAACATCACAATCAAGAAAAGAAGCCGAGATCAATAATATGGCAAGAGAACGGCACTGTAGTATAATTCTTGTGCTAGCATCTTTCATGGTTACATGGTCAACCAGTTTATCATCTTACTATGTCCATAGCTCGCTCAAAATGCTTGTGATACATATCCAGTTTCTAACCACTCATTCTTGGCAAAGTGGTGCACGCTAGCTTTTTTAAATAGAGAGCTGATATTTGTGCCTTGTGATTCAAAAATTAAAGGTGTTTCATGTGGAATAAATCCAGTTTTGAGATCTCTATGTTGACTAAATAGGTTTTTTTTTTTTATGAATCAAAAGTCAGCCAACCCTGTTTTATAAAAGAAAAAAATCGATTGAAAGATGTGGAGACATTATGTCAAAAACTCAAAAATCAATGTGTTTGCACTTGCGGGTCTAGCTCAGTGGTCAACCGTGTGACTTGTTCCGCTCCCTTCCCGAGTTCGATCCTCTATGTGCACGTCTGTCACCCCTGCGGTGCCTTACCTGCTCACTAGGCTTGCAGGATGTTCAGTGGGCCGTGAGGAATAGTCGTGGTGCGCGTAAGCTGGCCCGGACACCCCACGATAATCAAAAAAAAAAATCAATGTGTTTTTCTCAAAAGCTTCATTTGTAGCTTTTATTTATTAAAAAAAAAACTAATCCACATTGTGAGGAGAAATACTGTGAATCTGCGTAGTGATTTTTTTTTTGTCCCTGGGATTTTTTACACTTTAGTCTCTTAATTATTTTATCTTTTAATTTGATCCTTAAGAATTTATTTGATTTGTGATTGGTCTTGGTAATTTATTTTTAATGCATGTTTATGGGGATCTCTAGGTGTCAATGAAATATTATGTTTCTCGGTAATTCTCGATTTTACAAAATAAATTTTAATTTAACTTATTTACAATAATTAAAACTTCAAGGACTGAATTTAAAGTTTAAATAAATATTCAATCTTTTTCTATCAAAATCAATGAATAATTTGGACGGTCAAGGTAAGTTTTTTCCAGTCCACAATTTTTTAAAAGAATTTGATCCTTTTAAATTGATTTTATTTGTTGTTTGACTTGATAGTTTATTTGTGTTGCTTTGATAAGGGGTGTTGCAATAAAATAAAATTCAGTTAATTTAAAATAATTAAGTGTTAAAGGATTAAAATTTAAAGTTGAACAAGTATAGGGACTAGGATAGGTAATCAAAGAAACTTGACTAGCGCTTGCAATGCATGCGGCAACGGGTCTGAAATTGCTACATCTAAATTCTGATTAGATTATTATCATTACAGCTACATCTAAATTCATGGTCCAATTTCTAAGCCAAACAAACCCTAAACCAAGTGTGATCAATAAGCCAAGTGGTGAATTAATTATAGAATTTAGATTGCGTTAACATACATACCGATGAGTGGAATCAAGAATATCCATTTTCCAATTTTTAAGCATTCAAGAAGATGCATATACTTATTCCATCACTTCCTTTCTTTTTTACTTCTTTTTCTCTGTTCGACCATTGAAAATACACAACTCGTCCTTCCCGTTATCATGGGTTCAAGTTCAAAAAAGTTGCTTCAATTTTTTACCATTCTTTTGGAAGCATGAGACACCACTAGGCCATTTGGGCCATTGATCACCACATTCTTGTTCCAAGGCTGTCTGCAGACTGGTCTCGTGTCTTTTGATGATGCTGGCAAACTATTTCAAGCAAAAGCATAGTGCTTGATCAAGAATTTGGCACACTTCATGGTGGCAGCAGATCAAATTTTAGGTAACCCAAAATACTCAAGCAAGAGACTGGTGCAAAATCAAGAATTTGGCTATGTCATTCCAAGAGAACTAATTTTGAAGTAAACCCAATAGGGCTTTAGGTGGCCTACTTGTCAGCTCAAGAACAACAAAAAAATGGATGCAAGCAACATGCCAATTGAACTTGGTTGATCCCAAATGAGCTTCCAAATTCATCCAAGCATGGAAGTACTTGATTTTTGGCTCTCAATACTCTAATTTAGCAAGGTCAATAAGGACAAAGTATTTTGTTCCCATACTTGAAAGAAAATTGTTCATAACTTGGAATTCCCTTGGGACTTCCACAGAACCACATCTTGGACTTGTAGAGCTACAAAACATTGTCATCCATCAGACATCCACGCGTAACCTAACGATGCCTGCCGAGTACAAAATATTGCTGTGAAAAGATAAGTAATGGAACATGACTAATTTAGCAAGCAATCATTTTCTAATCCCAGAGAAATCGATGGCACAAAGAAAATCAGCCATGAATTATGATCAGGACAAGCAATTTTTGAGTGAAAACACCATTACAAAATTTCAACTCAAGCATTACAGATGTTCTCCTAATCAGATCCACTCAAAGAAACTAAAGAAAAAAGGTCAAACCTTCTTTATGCCATCCTTTTCTCTCTTAATTTAAGAGAAAAGATGGGTGCTAGCTAAAATTAGTACATCTAATCAGTATCATCCATGGAGCTATAAAGGCCAGATGTTGACTCTCTCGTCATCTGTGAGCAGTGACCAGTGTTTCAATAAACCTCAACCCATCATACCTTGGTGCAAATTTATCCATGGAAGCCGATCTCTGTTGATCTTTGTTTGAGCCAGCTTCCTATAAAAGAAAAGGTATCAAACTTTAAGACTAATAGTTTTAGAAAAAACAAAGATCAATCACAAACTAAAAAGTAAGCTTAAACTATATCAATCAATCAGGGAAAAAAAATTGAAGAAACCAAGCACCAAAAGGGGTGATTTAAAATTCCATTAGTTTTCAAGAAACCCAAAATTGAGTAATTGAATTTCTTGTTAAAAACATTTATGGGTTTACAAGAAAGTACAAGGCAGGATCTTTGAGGTAAAAGAGATCCCAAGCTTCTCTGGAATCAATTACTGAACCACAAGACAAGGCAAGACCCAGAAACAAAAAAACAGAGATAAGAACACAAGAAACCAATTCCCATGAAAAAAAAATTCAAGAAAATACACAAACCCAGAATTGTTTTGTCAACTGTCTTACCTTAACATTGGAGTTACAGCTAGAAGATAAGGAGGAAGCAGAGAAGGCAGTAGCAGTAGCAGTAGCAGCAGCAACAAAGGCTGCAAAGAGGCTCGATTTCTTCATCGGCATGGTGATTTGTTTGGAATTCAAATTATTGAAATTTTGTCAAGGCCAAGAAATTGGAAAATAGTTTCTTGGAGAGAGAGAGGGGGGGGGGGAGAGAGATGGCAGAGAGTTGAAACTTGTGAAGAAAGGAGTTAGTCATGGCGCATATATATATATATATATAGAAAAGGATTTTTGGTCAGTAAGGGTAACTTTCGAATATTTACGCGGCAACTATCCCCTTCTCCGGGTATTGAATTTACAATTTTGGGTTTGAATTTGTTCTTTTAGAGTGATGTTATCAAACATGAATTTGATGTAGTAATTCATGAGAATTTTACTTTTAATTCTTAAATCGAAAATTGAATTGAAGAATTTGAAAATCCAACATCGTTGACAAAGAAGGAAACAAACCCCTTTAACTATAAACTCAATTTCTTTGTAGTTTTTAAGAAATTATCTGGTGAAGTTAACTCAAATAAATAAACTTGTTTTATGCATGAATTTATCTATCAACTAAACTTGAAAATCAAGTTTGAGTTTACTTGGTAAAGCTTGATATTGAAGGAATCCAAATTATACTTGTTTGGAGCATGACTCGAATAGATATTTATAAAATAAGATTTTATAAATATATTTTATATATCTTTTCTAAAAAATATTAAATCAAGAAAAATATACAGATATAATTTTTTTTGTATTCCTGGATGCGTTGGACTAACATGCATCATCACCAAACATGTCTCCATGAAGACATGCTAGGTAAACCCAAGTGCTATTACGTCTAGTCAAATTCAGCTCAAAAGTTGTTAGATCTAGCCACCACTAGACCAAGTGATTTATGGGTCTGGCCACTGCTAAACCCAAATGATATTGGGCCTGGTAGTGTGCGCCAAACCTCGCGCATAGGTTAAGCATTGCATCAGACCTAGATATAACTTGGATCTGACATGTGACACCATCTAGGTCTAACACTTGTCAGACCGAACTCTTAGGTTTGGCAAGTGTTTCTGTGCCCACTAGCTTGGTCTGAGGCACTGTTAGACTAACGAGGTAAGCTTGTTGCGCGTTATCCAATGGTGTTAAGTTCGAAGACTTTTGTCAGCATACCTTAGGTATGGCCGGTATGGCCAGATTCATTATACTTATGGATTCAAACATAATACATGAATCTAATATCATTAATTCTATATATTTTTACATAAAATCTAAAATGAATTATTTCTTAACAAATAGGCTTAATTAAACAAGTTTATACTTTACCAACATCATTAGGTATATTAAAGTCTCTCATGGCCTACAATGTCTCCATCTTTTTTATGGATAAAATGAATGGAATACATCTAACAATACAACTTAAAATATTATAAAGGTAAAATTACACTACAGCTTATCCTCTCTACAAAATAACAAGATTCATGAGCTTTAAATACATCATGAATCCTTCAAAATAAAAGGTCACAATCTTTATTCTTTATTATCTTTTTCTAGAATATTATTGTACCTTTTCTTTCTAAAAAGATACTTATTTAAATATTTAAGAATCCCTACATTCATCAAAAAAGGTACTAGCTACAAGTCATCTTGGCCTACCAAGCACTAAGTACAAACTATTAAACATATTAGTTAGAAAAAATAAATGAGATTGCTATCATCAGTTAATTAACCGATTATCCAACTCAAAAGTTTTGTTCCTAAGTTGCTTGGATTGTTTTATATTTCATGAGATATATATATGAATGAAAGAAATTTATTGAGTTTATATATATATATATATATATTGCATTCTAATGTTTCTAATTTTCAAATATTATAATTTATATTACAATTATAAAAATTCTACAATAACATTTCATAAAATAATACTAACAAGAATAAGAAAGAATCGTAGAACCTGTAATATTAACATAGATAAAAGAGTTTTTATACCGATTAATATCATCATAAATATACTTAATATACATCATTTATTCTCAATTTAAAGTCTGCTAGAATCATATTATTTGTTGTCAAATCAATTATTACAAGTTTTGTTAAATAATAATGATAATAATAATGGTTTTAAAGTAATTAATAAATCCGTTGAAATTCATTAGCAATGATTAAAATTATTTGAATTAATCTTGGGATAAATGTTTTAGAAGACTCCAAGAATTCACTTCATGCCTTTCTCATTCGTATGGATTTCTGGATTTTTTTAGATAAACTAAAAGAAGAGGAAAGGGAAGGGTAATCCTGTAAAAGGGAGACTTTTCTTCCAGAACCCGATAAAAAAATGAAAAGGGGCAAATAGTAATAACACAAACGGGTAGAGGTTTTCCGCGGCATGTCGATGTTGTTTTTTTTCGAGACGACGTGTCGGGAGTGTGTCGGGTGTGTGTCCTGATTGGTTGATTGTTTTATTAAATAGTCAATTATTGGACGACAAGTGTACGGACAACATATTTTCATTTTCACAAAGTTATTGAAAATGAAAACTGGAAAGTGATTTGGAAAAGGCCAAGATTTGTAAGTTTTGGAAATGAATTAGCTTTATAATTTGGAAGATACTTATCGTAGTGATTTTTATTGTAGGTGCTTAGGTTGTTTTTAAAAATTTTTTATTTAAAAATATATTAAAATAATATATATATTTTTATTTTTTAAAATTTATCTTTACATGAATACTTCAAAATAATCCAAAATTATCTAAAAAATTACTTTAAAACAATTTTTTTTGAAAAACATGATATGGACGTAAAGACAAACAGGTCTATAAATGATTTTTATTTGTAAGTTGGGGTCCAATTTTTTATTATACCCTTCTATTTTCTCATAGTTACCCCAAAATGTTTTTTGTTTTCTTCTAAAAAAGAAATTGAGTGTACAAATTAGATATTATATATGTAATTAGTAATTAGGGAAAAATATAGCATTTTCTTGGATATCAATCAACCTTATTTATCAAATTATTTGACACTCATATAAACCAATTTTATGTGATTTTCAAAGAGCTAAAAATTTGTTGTTATCAAGTTACAGTCATTATTATATATTTATACATTAAAAAAATAAATTTTATTATATATTTAAGTTGTTTATCAACATACAAAATCGATACCTTCTCACTATTTTTAATTTATTTATTCTTTTAATTCTATTATGACTACCGTTGAGATTTAAGGGAAAAGAACAGGAAATTATGTATTATAACCCTTGATAATCATAGAGTAAGAACATGGTTTAAGTTTGTAGGCATTGTTGACGCTTGAATTCTTGACAAGAAAATTTAGAGCACAGTTATTTTATGAAATAAATTGTTTATAAAAGGAATATTTATTTGATTTAAGTCTAATTTATATTAAAACATTCCAAAAAAAAAAAGAAAAAAAAAATAGAGATTGATAGTTGTAAACTAAAGGACAAGTTACTAAGATGACAAAAACGTATTATGGAATTCGACTTTTCTAATAATAATCCAAGAACAACACCATACACATGAAAGGGATGATCTTGGTGGATAGGATTAAAATATTCAGAATAGACAATATTTATCCAAAGTAATTAAGCAAGGCCTTACAATATCCTGCCAAAAACAGCATTTTACGTCAGAGCATGAAAGAAAAGGAAAAGAAAGGAAGAAAAGTTTTTTAAAAAAGAAAAACATGAACAATATGCTATTTTGTAAAGTTATTAAGGGTGTATTTAAAATTGTGATAGCGGTGATGGGTCAAAGTATTTTTTATTTAGAAATGTATCAAAATAAAATTTTCTTATTTTTAAAAAATTATTTTTAACATCAGCCTATTAAAACGATTTGAAAATATAAAACAATTCATTTTAAGTAAAAAAATTAAAAATTTAAGAAAATACGGTTTGCATCGCGTTCCCAAACATACTTTAAACCTGTTTGGTTCATTACTTGACTCGATGATTATGAGTTGGGTGATGATTAATATTATTTTAAAATAATATTATTTTAATTTTTTTAAATTAAAATAATATTATTTTAAAAAATATTTAAAAATTAAATTAAATTATAATTAAATCATAAATTAACTTATCATATTAACGAGATACACCGAGCCACCTTCGACTAATTTAATTTTAAATATCATTCAGAGTTGATCGGGTTTAAACTTTAAGCTCACAGTAATGTGTTGAAGGGTACTATTGTCATGTTGTTAAGGTATTATGCAGGCAAGAGACACGAGCTCCAACTCTTGAGGTTGTACCTCCTCGACAGAAAAGATCATCAGCCATCTGGGCTCATGACACGTGTCGACCAATTATTTTGTCAACCTCTATTTTTATCCCAAAATTTTGTATATTTTTAGAGGGGGGTTTGGCTGGCATTGGTCGAGAGGCCTGGCAGTTAAAGAAGAAGGTAGGAAACTTCCACAGCAAAAACAAAGGAGAGGTTATTTTCCGCTGACAAGAGAGAAAGCAGCAGATGCCAGGTTTCCAAGGTGAAGCTGTCACTGCTGTTAACTTCCAAACAAAGCTTCTGCTGACAGGTGGGATTTTTGGAACATGTTTTTGTATGGATTCAAGAGAGCAAGGAGACGTGTTTAAGTAGCATTTTGTTGTTTTTATGTTTAAAAAATATTTTTAAAAAAATATAATTTTTATTTTATTTTTTTTGTTTTAAATTTTTTTTTGTTTTTAAATTATTTTTATGTGTTGATATTAAAAATAATTTTTAAAAAATAAAATAATATTATTTTAATGTATTTTCAAGCAAAAAATACTTTAAAAAACAATCGTTATTACACTTTCAAATACCTATCACATATTGTCTAGCTTGCTTTTTAGGGTGTGTCTGAGATTGTGGTAATGGTGGTGATTTAAAGTACTTTTTGCTTAGAAATATATCAAAATAAAAAAAATTATTTTTAACATCAGCACATCACAATAATCTAAAAACATAAAAAAAAATTAAAACAAAAAAATCAAAAAAAAAAAAACATGATTTCCAAACACACCCTTAGTTTCAAACTCACCCTTCCTTGTCTTCAATGTAAGATACTGTGAGGAAACTGGAACACTCGATCAGTCCCAAGGGCACTTTCTTCATTGTGTCATACACTTGATTACCTAACAAAGTGATGTTACCTTTTCCCCTTCTCATAGTGGTTTACTGGGTTAAATGTTCTTTTCTTTTCAATTATATAAAAAATATATCTCCGTTAATTTTTACATCATTCAATACTGTTTTTGTTTTTCCAGCAATATTAACAATATATATTTTATATTGAATTGATGTAAATAAATTCTTGTAGAAGCTAGCTGTTTGTTTTAATATTCAAATTCAAACAAAACTTTTAAACCATCAAACTATAGTTATAAAATTTGATTAGACTTATTATCGGTATAAGATCTAGGTAAAAAATTGAATGAGTTAACTCGGGTTAATTAAAATAATATCATTTTAGTTATTTTTAAAAAAATTAAAATAACATTACTTTGGATTTAAAAAAAAAATCAATCTACATGTCACTTGGATTTTGACAAGATTGTCTCGGCTAACTTCACAAACAAGGTTTAATATCAATCTCTTTAACAATGATATAATCTCCTTCTCCATTAAAAAGTTTCAAGGCCTAGCTATATAAATACACCCAGTCAAGCCAGAGCAAAGCTAGGCTTACAAGTCAGGACCATTATAGCTATACAAGGCATTCTCGACCCTAAAAACCACCCTCAACGCATTGAAACTCAACCAGAGCTATATCATTGAAAGTTTTACCAAAACCAAGCTAGGCTATACAATTTTTAGGTCAATACATGCATATACCTGTACTTTTTTTTAATTTCTATATATTTTCTTTCCTTTCCTTGCATTTATTGACATATAGGAGAGTTCCTTGTTCCCTAGGCAAATCATACAACTATTAGTAAAGTCCATCAACCAATGATTAAGTCGGTCCACCATCCATGAACTCAGCCTTAAAAAACTCAATTTCTATAGTGAACCATTACATAATCATATGTAATCAGGGTACCTATCACTTTGTGTAATGAAATCCAACAAAATTTCACTATCGAGTGCATGCACGGTATGATTTCATCATCCCAAAAGCCTTTAACAGTTGCATAGAGGCAAGAAAAATATTCACTTTTATCTCTAAGGGTATGTTTGATAGTATAGTTGTGGTTACTTTTTAAATAATTTTTTGTGCCGAAATATATGTCAATGATATTTTTTTATTTTAAAAAAATTATTTTTGACATCAGCACATCAAAACGATCTAAAACATACAAAACATAATAAATTTTAACTAAAAAAAATTAAATTTTTTAGAAACACGATTTGCACCGTGTTCTCAAACAATATCAAAGTTGAAATCAAAAGTTGTATCTTTGTAGCTAACCGCATATGAACTATTAGAAATGACAGAAAATTAGAATAAAGTTTAATTAATCTACGTCAAAACCTCGCAATAATTTAGTGGGCACCATATAAAGTCGGAGCCGACAATGCAAAACATGACCAAACCGAATCAGGAGGCACACATGCGACGCTATGAGAAGGACAACTTCATGAGTAAACTAATTTCATAGTCATTAATTTGCTATATGTATGAAAAAAAAATTTAAAACCCACATGATCTTTGCCATGCTAGCATGCATGAGATATTAACCGACCACTTATTTTATATCACTTTATTAAACCCGATCTAGCTTGATTAAAACCTGATTTAATTTTTAATTTTTTTAATAACATTGTTTTGAATTATCTGAAATGAAGTTACTCTGTTTTAGATTGATGTATATAATAAATGAATTGAAAATAATACTGCTGCGTTAAATTAATGAATTGCATTTTGATATAAAACTTGTCAATGACTACCATCTTAACGAGTGCCCTAATTACTTTGGTTATCTTTTTCCCATTCTACACTACTTGGATAGGCTAAATGAGATTATCTCTTGTTAGAGATGAGCAAAAAGAACTGAAAAACTGATTAAACAGAAAAAATCAAAAAAAAAATAACTGAAAAAACCAAAACATAAAAAAAACCAATTAAACCGATTAGAATTTTTAAAAAACCGATTGGTTCGTTTCGGTTTTATAAGTTTAAAACAAAAAAAATTGAATCAAACTCAAATCGTAAAAAAACCAAGCCAAATCGGAAAAAACCGAGCCAAACCGGAACCGGTCGGTTTGAACTGGTTTTTGTTCTAAAAACCAAACCGAATCGAAACCGGTCGGTTTGAACTGGTTTTGATTTAAAAAAAATCAATTTAGTTATTTTTAAAAAAATCAAATTGAATCCAAAATAATCACCCAATGATAGGCATGATTTACAATAGCTCTTACCTGCTTAGACACAGAGTGAATGGGGGCACAAGATTGTTGTGGATCTTGAAGCTTATTCAAAGACGAGCAGCTCATATAGTCAATGGGCCTTAATTTAAACTTAATCTGGACTTGTATTTTACTGTGCTTTAATTTAGACAAACTATCCTTGTTTGCCTTGATTGCTTTGCTGGTGTAGAAAAGATGTGATTGGTTTTAAAGTGTTGTATTTGAAAATATTTAAAAATATATTTTTTTATTTTTTAAAAATTATTTTTAATAATAACACAATACAATAATTTAAAAATATAAAAAAAATTAATTTAAAATAAAAATTCAAAACTTGCTCAAGTTCATGACGAGGTGTGTTATCTTCTGCTGAGGCCTATAAACTCATCACTAACCAAAAATGCAATATATATATATATATAAGTATTAAATGTAACCATCTAGGTGGTGATCCAGTGGTAAGAGCTTGGGACCAAGAGGTTTGCTCCCTCTATGGTCTCAGGTTCGAGCCATGTGGTTACTCATATGATGACCACTAGAGGCTTACATGGTCGTTAACTTCAGGGCCCGTGGGATTAGTCGAGGTGCGTGCAAGCTAGCCCGAACATCCACGTTAAACTAAAAAAAAAAAAAAAATGTGAGCAAGATTGGTCCAATACTCGGTTATCAATTATGCTAAATTACATAAGCATGTCAGCTTCAACTAGTTAGGCTGTCCATAATCAAGTCCACAGCTCATTTTCCCACCGTCAACCTGACACCAACATAAATAAAAATGCAATTCGAAGAGGGATGGCATCAAGAGTGAATGTTTCTTCTGGTGGGTCTCCTGCATTCTCTCTTAAATGATGAACTCATTCGACTGGAAATCTGATAAATTGGTCAGTAGCAGTTGACTTGATATGGGGTCAAGGAATTTGCTATTTTAAGAATCTGTTTTTCTAGTAATTTGACTGGAAATCTGATGAATCTGTTTTTCTAGTAAGGCAACCAAGCACAACTCACAGAACGGGAATACAGATGATTTGTAACAGGGACGAGTTATCGTGACAGATCTATTACTTCTGGATTACTTTCAATAGAGAAAGAAGATAAGTAAACAACTCTTTTTTTCAATAAAAATGGAGAACTTCTTATCTTATTAGCTTGTATTCATGTTTGGTTTGCTTCATCATGAAAATTCTGTGGGAGATGATGCAAATGAGGGGCACACAGTAAATGAATAACTTTCTAGGAAACTTGGCTTGTAGACTTCATGAAACACAAGATATCATGTTTCTTTAATGGGAATTCAAGAGTCATCATAATTGGATCCTAATCTGCTTCTCGTTTGAAAAAATCCAAATCGAGGACAATCCTAGTTCTATATTCTGACATTATCATCCAAAAGCAGTGTCAATGTTTCACAATATGATTCAGCATAAGCTTCTTCAGGTATGCAGGGACAGAAGATGGACATTTTCATGAGCTAGCATGCTCATCATGCAACCTTTTTTTCAGCTCCTTGTGATCTCTATCTGATTCAAATCATGAAGAGATAATGGACAGTTATCATAATAATGGAGGGGTTCTATTTGGACAAGATCAATAGACAAAGCTTGGAGAGGAGGAGAAGGAGGGGAGATTTTTGAAGGGTTACAACACCTGCAAAAACAAGCTTTTATAAGGGTTTGGTACTCTCTAATACTTTAATTTGTTTCGGTAAAAGATGAATTGATTTTCGAATCATCAATAGCATATTCGAAACATTATCTAACTTAACCTAGATGAGTGAATTGATCAAATAACACATATATCTAAAATCTATCCATGCTGCATCAAGTTTTATCTTGAATTAATTTGAAAATTGATATTGTTAATAATTTATTTTAAATTTTTATTTAAAATAATTTTATTTAAAATTTAACCTAATAAATTTGTAATCAGAATCTTAGTCTAGATCAGTTTTCAATGTAGATTTGATTATTATTAAAGTATCTATAAAATAGTTTGTTTTTGCGGTGATATCATATTTTTAAAAACATCTAAAATTGTTTTTTTAATTAATTGTTTTATATTTTTAGATTATTTTAATGTATTGGTGTTAAAAATAAATTTTAAAAAATAAAAAAATAATTTTTTAATATATTTTTAAATAAAAAATACTTTAAAAAACAATTACTACTCCACCGTAAATATGAACTATGTCATCCACTTAACTCGCACAATTGTGTTGTCAAAATTAATAATTTATGACACAATTGAAAGAATTTGTGGTTTATGCACTAAAATAAAAAGAAATATCTTAACAATGTAATCTCAACTACCATACAAATACAACTAGACAAAAAGAAAATACAAAACTTACATAGAAAGTAGTATTAAATTGTGCAGTTGAATGATGCTTTTCAGAAAAGAAAAATATTTTTTAAAATAATTTTTTTGTGTTTTTTATTGTTTTAATATTAAAAATTAAAAATATTTTATTTTAATATATTTTAAAATTAAAAATATATATAAAAATAATTTCTGCCATAATTTCAATCACGCAAGCCCAGCTGAACTTTCTCTGTATTATCCTCTTCAAAAATCCCCACATTTCTCTCTCCAAAAAGCCTTTGAAAACCCATCTCTTTCGCTTCAATCTCTATAATTTCAATTTTCCACTTCCCAAAATGGCATCTGGGTCATCGGGTCGGGCGAACTCGGGTTCAAAGGGATTCGATTTTGGGACCGATGACATTCTCTGCTCTTATGAAGATTACGGTACCAACAATCAAGATTCAGCAAATGGGTCTCATTCGGATCCTGTGATCGGGTCCAATTCGAGCAAGGTAGCTGTTTTGGTTTGATAAAGCTTTGATCTTTTTGGTTTGGGTCAAGTGTGATTATTGAATTTGTTTGCCCCTTTTTTGGAATTTGAGGATTTAGGGTTTCGATTGTGTTTTTTTTTTTGGTGGGGTTTGGTTAGTGCTGATTTTTTGTGGGTTTTGATCATGAGTTGAATTCTTGACTTTGAAATGAAATTTTTAATTTTTTTTCTTACTGTTTTAGCTGTAAATATTGAAATTTCTTTGTACGTTTTTAGGACTCAGGGTTGAAGATTGTTGGATTTGGTTATGAATTTTGCTGACTAATTTTGGGATGATTAATGGGTTTTTTGGGGGGCATTTGGCAGTTGAGCCCTCTTTTTTATTTTTTTGAAAGTCTTGATTTTAGCTTCTTTAACAATTTTGCTATGTGTGGATTATGGAAAGCAAAAGATGGGTATTATAGTTTACAGGTTTTGTTGAAAAAATCAGAGACTTTGTGGGTTTGGTTGAATTGGGATTTCCTTGCTTTGCAAAATAGAATATGAAATTTAATTGAGTTTTGGCCAAGTTTCGTTGATATCATTTCTTAAGATAAGTGTGTGAAGTTGGCGTAGTGGGGGTGTTGAGGTTTAGATGAAATAATTTGATTTGTAAGGATGCTAACCTTAGGCTATGTATTGGAGTTTTTACTACAAATTGAGAAACAAGTTTTAGGCCTTGATATTTAGCTGCACATAGTCTCGTGCTTGCTTTGGTTGGCAATCCTTGTTGAGCACAAGGAGATCTTGTTACTTTGGAACCAAACACCTTGGAGTTTCATTGGAGTAAAAAATGTGTTTTAAAATGACAGTCAATCTGACTGCTTTTTAAATGCCAAGATTTTCATGAGGACAATAAGGGGAAGGGGTGTGGTTGTGTTTACTTGGCTATTCATTAGCTCAAAGTATCTAATTTGGATAGCACACTAGCGGCATTGGAAAACAAAGAATTTAGAGGAGTCCTCTGGAGCTGATGTTCTATCAATTGAATTGTTTAGATCTTACAGATCTTTCTTTTCTGCAAATATAAATTTTTTGGTGATGATAACTGGCTGCACTTTAAAAATTTTCCTGCGAAGCTTGTTTGCGCACCCACAAATCACTAGCCACCAGATAGTTTTTTTTTCTTCTTCTTTCTTTCTCTTTGGTACTTTGTTTGCTAAGAAAGCACCCAATTGATATTTCTGGTGTACATGATGGGAGAAGTCCTTCTAGTTTGAGAATTGAGAGCCTAATTCAGATTGCTTTCTTAGATCTTTGCAATAGTTTCTTACTTTCAACTCAAGTTATATGCTCAAACTGGAATGCATTTTTCACATCCAGTCAGTATAAGCAGAATTATTATCACATCACTTATGAAGAATTGCTATTTTCTACTTCAAGCAGGATTTCCACAAAAGCAAAATGACAAGGTCATCAGTGTATCCTGCTAGTTCCTATAGCCAGCCAGAGGATTCTTTCCATTTCAGTCCAGATGTTGTCTCTACTGTTGAGAAAGGCATGAAAAAACATACTGACAACATCATGCGTTTTCTTGAGGGTATCAGTTCACGACTGTCCCAGTTGGAATTGTCTTGCTACAACCTTGATAAAGCAATTGGAGATATGCGATCGGATTCTATTCGTGACAATGAGGAAGCAGATTTAAAACTTAAATCTCTTGAGAAGCATATTCAAGAGGTGAGTTTACTTTGCTTTTGTGTTTTCACTATCATGTATTCATAAGTGGTTGTGTTTGATGGCTAAATACATGCTAGAAAGTTGAACCTTGAAAAATTAGACAAAACAGCTAAATCACAATGGATAGTTGAGGTTATGATCCATAATAATGTCCTAACAGTATTTGTTTTATGCTTGTTATGCACTAGGAACTCACTTCCAAGGCTATGCCTGATGAGCTGATCTTAGATAAGCTGTTTCCCATCAAACTTTAGTACTTGAAAAAGTCAAGGTTTTTAGTTTTTGTGCACTTGCATTTCTTTTAGAGCTAAGATTTATTGATTATTGTCTAGGCATTACCAACAAGAAGTGTTAGATGCATTCTTTAAAGATTATTGATGGATTTAATTGGGACACTTAAAATTGTGGGCCATACTGCTTTCATCTTCGTCTTTTACATGTATTGAGCTCTGTATTGTGATTCATGATACATGTCTGTTTCATTTCTCTAAGGTTTCAATTTTCCATTCACAAACATGTGTTTTTCAAACCCTTTTCCTTTTAGTATGTGCATATGGTAATCTTGTTCATTTCCCTTGGTCTTTGAATGACATTTGGAAGAGCATAGGGTTACCAGATTTTCAACCTTTTGGTCTTATGACACGTACTGGACTGGCATGCCATTTTAAAACTTGTTAATTTGTCTTTTAGGTCTCAATTTTCCAGTCCATTTTTTCATTCCAAGTGGTGGGGATTTACAAGAAGAGTTATTGAGGTAGATGGGGGGAGGCACTGGCAGATGGTTGAAAGAGTAAGAGAGAAGGTGCCAGTGCTTGGGCTAGAAAAGTCGTTTTGGCATTAAAAATAAAATCATAAAATATAATATATTAACCTTGGAACAATTCTAAGGAAAAAGTTTAAAGTTAAAACTGTAATCAGACCATAATTACAGGCTGTAATGATAATCTTTTCCATCTTTAAATTTCATTTGTGCAGGTCATTAAAAACTAGGATATTCTAGGACTTTAACTAACCCTATGAAACTAATGCAGCTTTCAAATGAAGAGAAATGTGAATGTCATAACTTTATGTGTATCAATCCATTTCACATTTGCAGATGTGGATCGGTACAGCTCTTCAGAGAGACTATTTCGAGATTAGTTAATGATGTTCATTCCATTATTGAATGAGGTGAAATGCATATTTGAGTGATATTAGTACCTAGATAACATTAGGGAGGCTAAATGGGTAGGTGTGATGTTAGTACTAATGTAATATCAGGGTATTATATGTTTTCTGTTTGTGCTGTCTGGAGCCTCTGCAGAAAAGAATTATGGGTTTATGTGGGAAGGCAATTCTACTTTTCTCTTAAACTTTCAAAGTATTAAAATATAATTACAAATGCGTTTATCACTTCTTTTTGCCGACTACATGTCTTGACTTCCAAGTATTTTATGTTCTTCTGGCCGTATGATTCTAGAGCATGTCTTGTTTTATGATGCTTGCTGCAGGTGCACAGGTCTGTCCAGATCCTGAGAGATAAGCAAGAGCTTGCTGAGACTCAGAAAGAATTAGCCAAGCTTCAGCTTGCACAGAAGGAACCCTCTTCATCAAGCCAGTCCCAATCTAATGAGGAAAAAGCACCACCTGCTGCCTCTGATCCCAAAGCAACTGACAACGCATCTGATATACGTAACCAGCAATTGGCTCTTGCTCTACCACACCAGGTAGCACCACAGCAACATGCACCACCTGTGCCTCCACTCTCTCAAACCCCACCTCAGAATGTGACTCAACAGCAATCTTATTATTTGCCTCCTGCCCAATTACCAACTCCAGCAGCTCCGATCCAACACCCTCAGAACCAATATCTACCTTCTGATCCTCAGTACCGAACACCCCAAATGCAAGATGTCTCTAGAGTGGCACCACAGCCTGCACAGCCACAAGTAAACCAGACGCTACAAGGCCAGCAATTTTCTCAGTATCAGCAACAGTGGCCCCAGCAGTTACCTTTGCAAGTACAACCACCTCAACAGACACAGCCCCAGATCAAGCCTCCATCTACAACAGCTTACACTCCCTACCAACCACCATGTCAGCCAACAAATCCCTCTCCACAAGAAACTCTGCCTAACAGCTTGCCCATGCAAGTTTCATATTCAGGTGTTCCTCAATCCTTAGCTAGTCGTGCTGACACCATGCCATATGGATATGGAGCTGGAAGAACAGCTGCTCCACAGCAACCACGGCAACCTTCACCTCAGCAAATTAAGGGCACTTTTGGAGGACAGCACAGTGATGCATATGCAACTGCTGGACCTCACCCAGGCCAGCCTCCAGTAAGTGCATACATGGTCTATGATGGTGAAGGTGGGAGAACACACCATCCACCTCAACAATCTCACTTCCCACAGGGTGGATACCCTCCTCAGCCAGCTGCAGGCACAGGTATGCTGCCCCGCCATTCAAGCCCTTCACACTTTTTTCGTAACCATCCCTACAGTGACTTGATTGAGAAATTGGTAAGCATGGGTTTCCGGGGTGATCATGCTGCCAGCGTGATTCAGAGGATGGAGGAGAGTGGTGAGCCTGTGGATTTTAATGCTGTGCTTGATAGGTTGAATGTGCAGTCATCTGGGGGTTCTCAGAGGGGAGTATGGTCAGGTTGAAGCCACCATCACCCATGTTCTAAACCTGAATTGCAGGGACAGTTTGCTCGTTTTCGATTGAATAAAGGCATTTATAATGCACGGTGTTCTCCAGTGCTGTGTATATAGTTATTGAGTCTTCATGTATCTATGATGTTATATGTCAGTAGTTCTTCCTTGTTACATATGTGTTGGACCTTTCCCTCTGATTTTTAGTAAGGGAGATCCAATTTCACCGCGAGCCTTTTAACTACTATGTAACTTGTGAGCAATTTGGGTTTGTAAGCATGAATCCTTTCATTGCTTTTTGTTTTTAATTTCTTGGAATCCCCTGTTCTTCCATTGACTCAGTGTTTAGAACTTGGATGCTTCCATCTCATTGTTTTCCCATTCAACTGGCCTTTTGTTGTTGTCATCAATGGACCGTGAAAATATGATATACAAATCTGTAGAATCCTCGTGAAATAAATGGATTTAGTTTTGAGTCTTGACAAATTACAAAATCCAGTCCGATTCCATGTGGACTTAAATTCTGAATTGGTTAGTCTAGATTCAAGTCTGAGTAGAACAGCATGGTGCAGTCAAAATTTGCGAAATAAAATATTTGATCTGAATTATCTGTAGTTAAGGTGTTGAATCTTTCTCTTCATCTACCAGAAACTAAGTTACCTTTTATTAATCTATGATGACACCAAATTAGCTTGTGACCTGAGTTAGGTCCGACTGCATATTTAATTTTTATTAAAAAAATGATGCCATTTTAGTTTTTATTATTCTTTTCTTAAACAATGTTGTTTTGAGATACACGAAACCAGGTTAATACACCAACTCATATATTTACTTATCTAAACTCAGTTAGATAACTAAAAAATTTTTCTCTTTTGGGTTTAAGTTTAAATTCATTAATTTTCTTTGATTACATCTTTAATTTTATTTAGTTATTTTCTTGTGAATGTCTGTTTTTAATGTTATAGAATAAAATGATATTTGTATTTTTAAATAAATCATTGAACTCAAACAAATTCACTCAAAGTATGTATTTTATAAACTAGATCGGTCGATATGTTTTGATATAAAACATTATTATCTTAATGTTTTTTTAAAATAAAAATGAAACCATGACACCTTTAGATTTCTTTTATATTTTATTCTAACATTGTTTTGAAAAGATAAAGTTTTGAATCAAAATTTCTTGATTGAGAGACCATTTGATAGTGTGTTTGAAAAGCGCTTCTTAACAAATTTATAATTTTTTTTTGCTTTGAATTAATAAGTTTTTGAAGTTTTCAAATCTTGATTTCAAAAATAATTTTTAAAAAATAAAAAAATATTATTGACATACTTTTCTGAGGAAAAAACACTTTAAAAAGCAACCATAACCACACTTCAAAACACGCTATGAGATTCTTATCAATGGATTAATTAAAAATGTTCTTAGGATATCATTTGATAGGGTATTATTCAATTCCTAATTTTTTTTTAATAGGATAGCAACATATTAACAAGCATGTTTTTTGCACATCTTTGTATGATATTTTTTTTCTTGACATTTAATGCAATTCTTTTTCTGTACATGTTTATTTTTATTACTATATAATTAGATTATAAACTTGATTTAAAGAAAATTTTTTAAACTAATCAGGTAATTTATTGCTGGTTAGCTTAGATTAATTAAAGTTAATAAAAAAATGATGTAATTTTAAAAATTTATAAAAAGAAAAATAAAATAATGATGACTTGAATTTTTTTTATTTTTTGTTTTTGTAACATGTCAAATTCAGAAAGGGATAACTAGGTCGTGGTTGGTAATGCTAGGTTGAACGGTCTATGACAAGCCAAAGCCATCTCCAAAATGGTTGGATTTGACGTCCAAGCCATGCAAGGACCCCATCATGGAGAAAAGTCAAATCAATCAAAAGTGAAGGAATTATATTAACAAGTTATTTTATTTCAATTTTGTTTTTTTTTAATTCTTTTAAAAAATTAACGACGCCTACATGGTATATTTTACTCTAAAATTAACTTGCAATTAAAACGTTAAATTAAATCCGAATACATATTAGAAAGAAATTGCTCCACTGTCATGAGATAGATGGTGCACCTAATTGTATCAAAGTAATGTCATAAATATTTCAATAACATCACATATGTAAATAAGGTAATTTTTTTTGACAATCAACTGTAAAAGAGTTGATTTGCATGGATTAATAGGTAATTTGTGTTGACAATTTGTGTTTTATTCATAATTTATCTGACCTCAAATCGTAATGCATTTTTTTACGTGTATGAAAGTATGGTTGTAGTTGTTTTTAAAATACTTTTCATACGGAAATGCATCGAAATAATTTTTTTATTTTTTAAAAATTATTTTTGACATCAACACATCAAAATGATTTGAAAACACCAAAAAAATTAATTTGAAACAAAAAATATAAAATAAAAATTAATTTTTTTCAAAAACACTTTTGAAATGCAAAAACAAATCAGTGACATAAATATAGTTATTAAGAGCTTGACTTACTTCAATTCTTCAACTTCTCAAGCTAATGTAAACTGGAGTTGGCATTTTTTATATATATATAAAAATTTATTTGGCTTTTAAAAAAATAATTGAAGTTGAGATCTTAAAAAAAAATATTAAAATAATAATGTATTGAATTGATTATAGTCAATCTCGGTTAATTTGTTAAATTTATGAGTTAGAATGTGGATTCTAATGAGTTTTATATTTTTTTATTTTTATTATATGATAAAAAATAAAAATTTATTTTTAATATTAAATAATAAAATTTTTAAAAAATAAAATAAAAAAAATCATCAAAAACACAATAACAAAGATTTTGTTTTTTTTTTTTTTAAAAGGAAGCTAGCCAAGCACATAAGCCTAACTGGTCTAGTGTGTCAAAGTATTAAAAATGCTCAGGCGTGTGGCTTTGGTTTAGGTCAACCCACACTCCTAATATTTTTCTTTTATAAAAGCCAGGCGACATATCGTTCTCTTTTTTATTTTTTAAAAAGAAACTTGTGAGATGTTGCCTGTGGAGCAGATGACGCGTCCCTTATTATGCCTTCTAGAAGTTATTTTTTAAAATATTTTTTTACTTGAAAATATAATAAAATAATAATATTTTTTTATTTTTAATATCAAAACAGTCTAAAAATATAAAAAAAATTAATTTAAAAATAAATCAAAAAACTTCAAAAGCACACGATCCATCCGCACAAACAAACACTACCCAGAAAGAAAAAGGATGTAGCACTCCAGTATATGATGAAGGTTCCGATTTTGAAAACTGGATGACTTGTGATTAGAGCAAATCTTTCAACCTATAATGATATAATTGTCAATATTAAAGATGAGGTAGGTGGTTAAATTTGTTATAATCATCGTCTTGGAAGTCTCCTCATCAAAAAACAAAAATAATAATGTCTTCTTGAAAATCAATACACAGACTGAAAAATGAACCCGTGATAATGGTGGAACATATTACCTAAAGACTTCTGCTGCTTCTGTCTCCCATCTTGCTGATTTTACAACTCGAGAAGATCAGTAGAGACTCGAGCGTGGAGTCTCATGGGCACTTTTCAATCTTTGATAAAAGCCTAATGCTTGATTTCTTGATTCTCTCTACAGGCAGACCCTGAAATACTACCACATCTGCAATCTTTCCCTGCTTATGATCAACAGGATTATAGCCTTGATGATTTCTCTCAGGATGATCCGTCACTGATGCTTACAGAGCAAGTCCACTCCAACAATGGCCTTGCAGGAACTGTTTATGTAACTTGTAGAAGTGTGCAATTTCTGTAAGTGGTTGTCGTCCATGTTAGTTTTATCCTGTAGACGAGCAGCTTGTTCTTCAGAGATAGTTGCAGCTCTGTATTCCATCAACTCTGTTGTCTGGTTTGATGAAAGCATTATACATTATAGGAATGTGAAATCTCAAAGAAATCTCTGCATATATAATTCTCATCATGTCATGATAATCGAGAACAAACTACCTCAGTAAAATACAGAATGGAGCTCTAATCATCTCTTAGGGCATATGGGAAGTGCTAAAATAAACAAAATATCATAATACCATTTCTCCTAGGGCATCTCCAATGGATGCGTTAAATGGAAAACAGACAAAAAAAAAACGTTGTCTTCATCTTTTATTTTTATTGCTATAAGCAAAAAGCTATATTGAAAAGTCAAAATAGCGTAATTTATATGTTCTAGCATAATTTCTAAGTTCGAAAGTCATTCCTATTTATCGACAAAAAGTACTAAAAGTTTGTGGACTGTTTTTCTAACATAGTTTGGAAATTCGGTCAGCTAAGCAGGTTGATTTAGGACTTGATTGACTCGAGACTGGAATAAGGTTGGATTTAAAAAAATAAAAAAAAGAAAAACTCGGTGTAACCTGGCGAGTTAATCTAGTAAGACCCAGTTAAAAATCCAGTTATAATTAATATTATTTTGATTAAAAAAAAATTGATCCGGTGACCAGTTAAAATTTAAAATCTAAATTTTAGACCGGTTGGGTCTTAAAGAAAAACTTGTTTAAAATTTACAATTTCCAATGCAACGGAGTGTAGTGTTGATTGAAAACTTGATGATTTTTAGTTTTTGTATTTTTTAATTGAAAAACCCATCATTTGTAGAGTATCAAAAGGTCACTTGTGTGGAAAAAGAAAGGAAAAAAAAAAAAAGCTATCATATGAAGGAGAAATTATCATATGAACATGGTCAGATGTAATAACAAGCTGCACCACTACATCAGCCAATCAAAGAAGAGTTGGATCCATATAAACTCAATCCGAGCAACGATTTTTTGAATTGAAAAATTAAATGGCCAAAACAAAATTATAAAACAGCCTTGAAATCATAAAGGCACATAACTAATCAACTCGGTAATTAAAATGAGTTGGGCCCTTTTAAGCACTTTAATCATCTATAACCCCCCTAATAAATAGTACGAAATTAATATTCAATAATAATAATAATAATAATAATAATAATAATAGCAGCAGCAGCAGCAATTACTTGAAATGTATAAACTACGAAAACTTAAAGTTCAAATTGCAGTAAGGTTTAGGTGCTTGTAGTTGTTATTTTTTAAAATATTATTTATTTGAAAATATATTAAAAATTTATTTTTGATATTAGTATATTAAAATGATTCAAAAAAAATTTAAAAAAAAATTTAAATGAAAAAATGAAATTTTAATAAAAAAAAATGTTGAAATTTAATTTGAAACATCCATGTCAAGGCTTTTCGTTTTCGTGTTTTTTTTTTTAATAAAATGATGGCAGTGCTGCCTGCCTGGATGATGCTCGTTTGCATTGACGGAGATAGCTTGTTATGTAGCATTCTTTACGCTAAACCACATAAAGTACAAACCATCCACAATTTTTTTTTATCTGTTTGATGATAGTTTGAGTGACTGTATTGTATTGCATTTACATCTGTATTTTAGTGTATTTTGAAAATATATTTGTCTTGAAAATACATCAAATTAATTTTTTTATATATTTTTTTATGATTATAATATGTTAATATTGAAAATTAAAAATTTAAAAATATTATTTTAATATATTTCTAAATAAAAAATATGAATTCAACCGTTATTCTTCTAACATTAGTGTGCATCAAAATACACGTTATGTATTTCAAAACAGTCACTAAAAATAAGTATTAATAACAAGTTTTTTTAACTTTTAACGGTGCATTTTTTTAAAAAGATGAAATTTTAAATTAAAGTGGTGTATGGTTAATGATTGATAATAGAAAAAATTAAAATGTATTTTGTTAGAAAAAAAAATATAAAAATAAATGTCTCTTTCGCATTTTTAAAGTAAATTTATAGTTTTGAAATGTCATCTCATCCACAACACCATCTAAAATTTGAATCACAAATCCATCTAGATGGTGACCTAGTGGTAAGAGCTTAGAACTAAGAGATTTGCTCCCTTTGTGGTCTCAGGTTCGAGCCCTGTAGTTGCTCATATGATGGCCACCGGAGGCTTACATGGTCGTTAACTTCAAGGCCCGTGGGATTAGTTGAGGTACACGCAAACTGGTCCGGACACCCACGTTAAACTAAAAAAAAACTAAAAAAATCTGAATCAAATTAGATAGGTAAATTCATGTGTCTAACGAGTTGATCTAGATCAATTAATATTATTTTAAAAATAAAATAATTAAATTATTTGAATGTTCATGAGTTAACTTATTCTGTCACCCGAGCTTAATCAAATTAATTATATATTCAGATTTAAAGAAAACTAGATCCAATATTCGAGAATCAAACACCGGGCAGGTTTGAAAACTCTGGCTCAAATGCTAGGAAAGGTGAGATCGGACAAAATCATTTTTTTATGGTGTAATCAAACATTCGTTGGATTTTTCATGATATTCAGAAGCCATGTGTTTTTATAACGAAACGTTTTTTTGTTATACCTTTTAGATGTATCATTTACAATTGAAATATTGTATCTAGCTCCAAGGATTTTATTTCATCAAATTGTTTCTTGGATTTAAACCATTAATAATATATTTGATAGTATAGTAATGGTTACTTTTCAAATAACTTTTCGTGCTGAAATGCATATCAATAATGTTTTTTTATTTTTTAAAAAGTTATTTTTACCATTATTATAATAAAACGATTCAAAATATATAAATCATATTAAATTTTAATAAAAACAAATAATTTTAAGAATGCAGTTTGCACCAGCATTTCCAAAAAGTTTTTAAGATGATAACTTACTATTCGATCAAAATTGATAATGGAAAAAAAAAAAGAACAGCAACCACATAAACTAACAATATGAAGGCAATTACAAGCAATCATATCTTGAATTGCTATGGCTACCAAATTAGCATTACCCTTTTGTCCTGTGATCTTTTTGTTACTCTCACGCATAAAATATCACATGTGACATCGCCTTTTCTTTTTTCTTTTTTCTTTTTCTTTTTCACTAATTCCCCTCAAAACATTCCTTAGTTCTTGGTTTTGGTATCCTCTTCGTCATTTACCAAAAGGGATTTAACAAATTAATAATCATTTGGAATCAATTATTTATTATAATTGAATTCAATTATAATATTTAATGTAAATTCAATTTATAAATAAGTTGAATTTAAATATTTTTAAAAAATTCAATTCAATTCATTTTGTTTTTTATATTATCCTCGTTATCTTCATTTTACTTTTTTTAAAGATTTTTTATATAAAAAAAGGGTAGATGGACATTTTGAAAGTGTTAGTTTTAATATTAAATTTTATATATTTAAATTTATAAATTAAAAGGGTTGATCTATTATTTATTTTTATAGTATTTTTAAATATTGAATTTCAAATAGAATTTAATTTTTAAAACTCAAAGGGATTCTAAGCATTAGATTTTATTAAAATTTTATAATTGAATTCAATTAAGTTTCTAAACATGTTATTGAATTATATATTGTCACGCACCAAAAACAAAAAAAACATATTCGGGAAAGAAATATCTTACAAATTTAGATTAGTGTAAAGCGCAAGAGGCCAAAACCATGGATAAAAATATATTCCTTGGAGAGAGATTGAAAACCCAATAGAAAATTATAAATTGATTTGAGAATTCTTGTGATCAAATAGATCATAGGGTTTTTTTATTAAAAACATGTCGTCAACGTTCCTTTGGCATGCATGCACACTCCTCCACGCATGCTTGCCGCTCCTTTAAATTAAATTGATAAAAATATCTAAAAATAAAAATAAAAATAAAAATAATATGATAAAAACAAAATGGTAGATTTAAAGTGTTTTCTTAACGTTTTTGGTTGTTTTTACTGCATTGGGTCGCACTTATTAATCAAATGTTAAGCAACGGTCAGTCTAATGTGATTAAATGTTGCTATTAACAACTAATTATTGAGGCAATATTTCATTGTTCATTGATCAGCACTCATTCAGTCGACCTCTCTCATGCTCGTTAAAGGGAAAAACACAAAATTGAACACTCAAAGCTTCAATTGATGTTTACAACCAGTCAAACATCCAGTAGAATTCGATCAACGCAAAAGGCAATTTCTTATGATATAAACTATCCCTAAATAATTTAATAAAATAATTATTTATCATAATCAGAATAAGAAATTTGTCCTGGGTTTTTTCTTGTTCTTTTTTATGGAAGTTTAGTGTTTGTTAAGCTGTAATCTTGGAAGATATTTTAATATTACCCCTTAAAGAATTGTTTATATTGTATTTTCAGTCAAGATCAGTGACGTACTTCCATGTCAGGCGAGCACTAGCAAAAAATTTCTGGCGAAAATGTAAGTAAACTCCACGACCAAGTCCACTCAAGTCCAGCCAAACATTAGGGGTGAGGTCCATTTCGTAAATTCCGCGCACCCACCTTAACCTTTTGAAAGCCCCACTCTCCCACTCCCCCTCTCTCCTGCCATCTTCCTCCACTTCGAGAGAGAGAGAGAGAGCGACACGAGCCAAGAAGAACTAGAGAGAGAAAGTATAAAAACATCTTTCACATTATAGAGAGAGGGAGAGAGGGGTGGGGAGAGATGGTTGATGATTTGATGGTGTGTGTAGACAGAATCATAGTGGCCTCGAGTTGTTTTGAGCCAGTTAATAATGGAGAAAGAGAAAGAAATGGTAGTGATGTTGTTGGAGTTGAAGCAACAAGTAAGGATGGTAATGTGAAAGAGAGTGTTGGTTCTGTGAAAGGAAACGAAGAAGGGTCTTCATGTTCTTTGAAGAAAGTAGAGATGGTTGAATGTAGGATATGTCAAGAGGAAGATGAGGTTCTTGCTTTGGAAGCTCCTTGTTCTTGTAATGGCACCCTCAAGGTCATTACTTTTCTCTTCTGAATTTTGAATATTTTTTTTATTTTTGGTAGTGGGTTTTAATTTTATATTTTTTTGCTAACATGTTTCTGGATTTCGATCTTTTGAATGGATTTTTCTACTTGTTTTCCTTCTTTTTAAGCTTAAAGTTGCGTTCTTTCTGTTTTATGGTGTGCTTTCGGGATGTTGGTTTCTTCGGTTCTGAGATTTTTGTTGATTGTCTTTTAGTTTTACATTCAACTCTCTCTCTCTCTCTCCCCCTCCCTCTCCCTCTACCACTCTCTCCCCCTCCCTCTCCCTCTCTCTCTCTCTCTCTCGTCTTGGATATGGAGGTTTTTCTGTCACTTTGTTTTTCATCACAACTCTCAAGGTCCTTGCCTGTCTGGGTTGTATAGAGCTTTAGTTTCCAAATTTGAACTTCAATTTTCTGAACATGATGATGCTTTGAGAATCGGTTGTGTTTTGCGTTTCAAAGTTGGGGTTTTTTCATGCATGTTATCAGCTACTTGTGGTTTACCATTGTGTATTGGACATTTTAGGTGTTGGTGGGTGTGTGCATTTAATGAGTGTCCATATTTTGGTGTGTGTTTGTTGTACAGTTGACCTTCTCTTTTTGTGTGGGTTTTGATTTTATAAAACACTGTTTGATTACCAGGGAAGACTTGTTTTGGTGATAAACTGATAAAGAGCTTTTAAACGAAGTCCTCAAATAGTTGAGAATTATTCATGTTTTTATGGTAACGATTGTTTTTCAAATGATCATAAAAAAAATTAAAAATTCTCAAAAGCACTTTTTAAACGTAAAACAAACACATTTTGAATATTTTATCTTTACAAAATGTGTATATTAAGGTGTGTTTTACCTGAATTTCCTAATCAGCTTGAATAGATTTGTGTGAAAGGACTTAATTTTTTGGTTTGAAAGAATATATCAAGGGACTAGCACTTTTCAATGTGTACACAGTTATCTTATCCACCGTCACCATATATTGTTTTGTTAAAAGTTCCCTGTTTTTCAATAGGTTTTCTAACAAGTTTCCTATTTTGTGCCACAAGTTCCGTATTTCATAAAAGTTGCTGTTTACTTTTTTTTCTTTTTGTATGCAATAAACCAACCCAGGGGGAAGTAAAGGCATTTTCCACGTTCATCAGCAGTAAGGACCAAATGGAATTTTATCTTAGAGTTCTTCACCTGATGTGATTAACACAAATGCATAGAATTTGATAGAGTTGACGCATTTTGGATTTGATGGAGTTTTGATATTATACTATGCTTCTAGATGTTGGTTGCTCATAATGTGTATCTTTCTTTATAAAGATTTCCAATTGAAGGCTGGTTTTGGCTTGGAAGGGTATACAATCAAAGTTTATATTAAAGATGCTTTCTTTTCTTATGTCCTCTAGCTGCATTTTGGCTAGCATGCCGGAGAAAAATAAGAGAGGTGTTGGGCTAGAGGAGTTGCCTTTTATTTCTAGATAAATTGCAACTTGCTCTGGTTTAGAGTATGGAATTCTGTTTTTTTTTTTTTTTCTTCTTATTTTTAGTAAATGGGCTGCTCCCCATTTGTGCTTGTTAGTAAATGCTGCTCTTTTAAATGTGTGCGTGTAGTTCCCCTTACGCTAATCATCAACTTTGGCATTCAAGATATTTCATGCCCAAATGCACGGTCTAAGAATGGTTTGCTATACTTTCTGGCAGTCTTTGCTGGCCGCCATGTATGCCATTTCCACTGATTTTTATAAGTTTCACTTACAGTTTGCTCATAGAAAGTGCATTCAGAGATGGTGCAACAAAAAAGGTGACATTACCTGTGAAATCTGCAATCAGGCAAGGGGTTCTGCAAGCTATTACTGCAATTTTGTATGCTAGGTACATTTCCAGAAGGTATTTTTGTGATGCATGATTTTGTATAAAATGGGCTTTCTGGTTGGCAGGTTTTCTCACCAAATTATTCCCTTCCACCAGCCCGCAGCAATCCTGATGTTATAGCAATTGATATAAGGTAATAACTGACTTCTGGGTTCTCCATCATGCAGATGTGACAAAGAGAATGAAAAGTAGGGGGAAAATTATAGGATATTTCTAGGAAAACCTAGATACTACCATTATAGAAAATGCCGAATCCATGTGAAGCTGTCTTCCAAAATAGCAGTTTCTTAGGCTAATACTGGTTTGTGATTGCATAAGAGGAAGTAACTTGGTCCAACTCTGTTGTAATCAGGAATAGAGCTCTATTGTAATTTTATGCAGAATATGCTTTGAGTTTCTATATACTGATGCAGCTTCCACATTTTTTCTCCTTTTGTTTGTTTTGCTTTTAACATCTTTTCAGAAGATATTATGTATTCTAGTAAAATCTCTTCTAAATGTTTTTTTTTGTGTGTGTTTCTACTTTCTTAAATAGGCAAGCGTGGGGCCACCACATTGATCTGCATGATTCTCATCTTCTAGCTCTTGAACATCAATTGCTGCAATCAGAGTATGAGGATTATGCTGTCACAAATACAAGCAGCCTTGCTTGTCTTCGTTCTGTTGCTCTCATTGTAAGCAAACTGTTTCTGAACAACATTCTTATGTATATCGATGCTCTTTTATGTGCTTTCAAGCTAATTTCGGTCAACATTATGTGCAGTTGCTTATAATCTTGCTACTCCGCCAAGCTCTAATGGTTACAAGGGATTCAGGGATGGTGCAAGAAACGTCATCATTCTTTGGTGTAAGTTATGCTGCCCTTAATACGTCGGATACACTTGTGAACATGCATGTTTATGCACTCCACAAACATCCCTATCCTTGAAAAATCAGGTGGTGGTTTTATGGCTAAATTTAGAGATCACATTTTCAGTTTCAGATTTCGCTTCTTCAATTCGCTGGATTTCTTTTGCCATGCTATGTGATGGCCCGCACTTGGTACATTGCGCAAAGCAGAAGAAGGAGACATGTATATCTTTGATCATTTACTCTACCTGGTTTGCTATTCATCTCCTGATGTGTTTAATTTATTCTTTGTTTTTTCTAACACAGGGTTAAGAGAGGCATGGTTTTTGTGCTTTTGCGTCTCTTCTTGCCTCTGACGGGCAAGCTCTTTTGCCCATGGCAAGTTGCCATGTTGTATTTAAAGTAACAGCTTCCAAAATGGTTGAAAAGAACAGCATTGGAAAGGCATTTTAAGTATTAGGGTTTACCCAAGCTACCTAAGAACTCAAAAGAAGATGTAAATGTGAAAAAAACGAGTTCATTAGTCATTATATTTCTTGTGTTAGAGGCAACAAAGCATCCTGTTGGATATCATGGGATGCATTGATTAGTAGCTTAAGAGTGGTTTGTGCAAGAAATGATTACACATGTCTAGAAGAGGATGATGGCGATAACATCATGCTCAATGCTTGGTTTCTTTGTATAAACACTTGGTTGGATGGCATGATTAACTGGCCATGGAACAGTCGTGGCCATTAAGCGAAATCTAATCCACCACGCCCGGTCCCAGGAAGCATCAACATGACGAGGTTCAGCACTCAAGTGCTCTCGCCGCATTGGCAGCCTGGTTTGCTATGCCTGTTCTTGCTCGTATAATGGGAGACCTTGTTCTCAACAGAAGCAGGATTGTCCGCACCACCCCGTTTTTCTCTCCTCTTAAGAAATGTTGTTCTTTGGATCCGCTCCATTTGAGTGGGTTTTGGTGTATTTAAAAAAAATATTTTATCATCTAGAAATATTTTAGATTTTTATTTTTAATATTAATATATTAAAATCTTGGAAAAAAAACAATTATGAAAACGCAATACAAAACATTAATTTTCTTCGATAATCAATCCTCCTTTTTCCTTTTTATTTCAAAAATATATAAAGAGCAAAGTGATAATTACATAACCATACTTTCTCGCCTCTATTTTGCATTATACTGAAAAATCGATTCTTTTCTCTATCGTGACATTGTTATTTAGTCTAAAAACCATACAAGATAATAATCTATAAAATTGGAGGTTGTCGTTGAGTTTTCACTTATTTTTTCAGCCTCTTAAAAAACATTGAACAACCCGTGTTTTTTTAAAATTTAATTTTTTTATTAAAAATTTAAATTTTTTATTAAAAATTTAATTTTTTTTTGTATATTTTAAATTATTTTAATGCGATAATATCAAAATAATTTTTAAAAAATAAAAAATATATAATTTTAATTCATTTTAGCATAAAAAACATTTTAAAAACAACTATAATTATTCTCTCAAACAGGTCAATTTATCTCAATTGGCATCGTTTATTTGTGTTTGTAACTGTTTTTTTTTTTTTAATATGATTGGTTTGAAAAAATATTAAATTAATATTTTTTTAGTATTTTTTAATAACTGTGTAATGTAAAAAATAAATAAAAAAATATATTTTTAAAAAACATCCTAACATCTGCACAAAAATACTACCTCAAAATCATCGCATAAGTGCCATTGGAGTTGTCAATAAAACCTCAAGTAAATCGATATAATAACAATCAAGCAGCCAGTCTCAAATCGCCTCGAGGAGCCAATGTGGATTTTATAAAATCAGGCAATCGGACCAACTTGCTGCAGTGAATAATGTTTTTTGTTCTAATCTGTAAATTGGAGCCTTCAAATCAGCAGCTCAGCGCAACTGCATTTCAATCATTGAAATCTTACAAGCCACAAGGACATAGTAAAGTAATCCATTCAATTCATCGTTTAAAGCATAGTTATCAAATCCAATAGGTGTTTTGTTTTTTAAATTAAAATAAAATATTTTAGTTTCAGTATGTAGTTTTGAGTTTATATATATATATATATATATATATATATATATATATATAAAACAAACATAATTTAAATTCAAGATAAATTAATTATAAATTATACAATACAAACATAATATCAAACAAATATAATTTTAAATTTTAAAATATTTCTAAATAGTCAAGATTAAATAAATCTTTAACTTAAAGTAATTCAACTTAAACAAAATATCAAAATATTATGAAAGTAAAATGTTTTAACACAAATATTTTAAATATAAAGATAGATCAATGTTATCAAGGCTAATAAGATCTAAAGTATCCTTTATTTTGCTCAAATTACTACAAAGTACAAACTTGAAAAAAATAACATGAATATAAACCATATATATATTGGTGATAAATTTAATTTTAAAAAATTAATATCATTGTTATTGAAAATAGTAATGAAAATTTTTTTTTTATACTTAGGTGGTTTAATTAATTAAATTGAATCAGATCCAATTTGATTCAATGATTTTTCAAGACCAGAATGGAAAATGTAGAATAAAACCGAAACATTCCGGCTGAAATTTAATCGAAAAATCCGGAACAGATTGAGATTTGAAATGAGATGAAAATTATTTTATTTTTTAAATTAATATGAAATATTTCGATCATTCCAGACAAAATAGAACGAAATTGACATCCTTGAATTGATGACAACAAAAAGTGGAATTTCATCAAAAACAGCCTTCATTGCTTCATCAATTTTAAAACATACCAACGTATCCAAACACAAGAATCGCAAAACCATTGCAATACATTGAAGGAATACTCACCACTCCCCAGGCAAGCCCCTTTCATGATTCAAACCCTGATTTCTCCCTATATTGCCAAACCAATGTCGTTGCTGCAATCCTGTTGAGCAGAACGCTCACTATCAATATCCTTATTGCCAGCAAAACACCATTGAAACAAAGTTGTGCAGAATTTTACTGTGTTTTCAAGAAAGCACTAAACTTTAGTTTTTTCTCCTCATTTTGTCCCAGCAACTAAACATAAATCAAGTAAATGAAGGCTAATGCATCTAGTAGTTAGCTAAATTATTCAATTTCCTTATAACGATAATCCAATATAATCAACTCAAAACTTAACAAAAGAATAATAAGTCTTAAGTTAGATTGCCAGAAAAATCCAAAAGCAAAGCAATAATAATCATAAGAACGCAGGAACAGAGCCACGAGAACTGGTTTGTTTTGAAAAAAAAAGAGGAAAGCTCACCACTCAACTAAACAGGAAACGTGTACAGCCCATGCAGGCAAAGACAGCACATTGGCAGGTTCACTGAGTTGACCAGCCAAGTGTAAGTTAGTAGCCACTGCTGTCAGGGTCAGGCCAAACCTGCCCAAGAAGACCCGCAGCACCAAACCTAGCTGGTTTTAGAATTATATAGAGTCTGCTTTTAACAAACTGTATGGTGATCAGCAGTCAGCATTCTGGTTTCTGCTTTACAAATAACAACTACTGCGACCAAAATTTCTCAAGCAATCTATAAAGTTCAAAGAACAAAACAATCTAAGCTGAATATGTAAATTTCAAAGCACATAAACATATTTGAAAAGAAGTAAATTTCATTCCCAACAACAATTGAAATACCCAATTATCCGATTACAAGAAGTAACCTCCTTTTTCACTCAATTATCATCCACTTGTTTCCTCCTCCTCTTCTTCCTTTGGCCCTCCTCCTCCAATCCATCCTTCTCTTCCTCCTCCCTCTCCTCCTTTACCTCTACCTCTCCACTCTTCCTCTTCCTCTTCCTCTTTTCCTCTTCTTCTCTACTTTCAATTTTGTCCACCACACTCCCATTCTCCTCAACCTCTGCCTTTTCCTTCTTTATCCCATTGCTCTTCTCAGTTTGCTCTGCCAAATCACCCTTCCTCTTCCTCTTCTTTTCCTTCTTACTCTCTATCTCCTCATATCCCACACTACCCTCTTCCTTAACCTCCTTCTTCACCATCTGCTCACTATTATTCACTAACTCGGATTGACTCGCCTCCACACTCCGAATCAAAGATGAATCCTTTTTGTGTTTCCGTCGATCGGATTTTGAGTGAAGCCGTGACAGCTCATCGAAAGCGGCGGTGGCGCGACGAAGGTAAGCGTTTAAGGCCTGGGAAGCGCCGTTCTCAGAGGATACGAACTTGGAGAGTATAGAAGCCGCTTTGGAGATTGACACCGGTGTTGAATCTGTGATTTTGCCGGTCACCGTCTTCATCTTTTTAGGGTTTTAAGGATTTGCTAAAACCCTGCTTGTTCGTTAATGCTGTATATAATGAGGAGCGGTCCGCTTCAGCTGTTTGTGTTGGGCTCCAGCTTGGTTATTGGGCCATACAGCTATTCGAGGCCCGTAAATTGGAGGCCCAGAACAAATTGTCCATGCCCGTATATTCATGTTCTCTGTGTGGAGTTGCTAGGCAGGTGGACTTGTTTTCTCTGTTTTGATTTTTTAATTTTTTAATATATTTTTATATTCTAGTTATTATTTTCCAACTCATTCACCAATATTTTTACCTTTAAATTACGATAATTAACACCATTATTGAAGAAAACTTAGCTTCCATATACCACAATTCATATGTTTTTTTACAGATTTTTTATTGTCCAAAATAAACACTTTGCTGATAAAATTTAAACATTTAGCTGCAGAAAACAATTCTACAAATGACTGTTATATTAATTATTATTAATTTACTTCAATATCTCACACGACATACAAATCTAAAAACGACCCGCCGTATTATATTCTATGAGAACTGTTTTGAAAGAAACAGTCGTGTCATATAACAACATACTGAATTTGTGGAGAAAAAAAAACATAGTCTTACGGATTAATTTTGAAAATCTAGAATCCAAACCAAGTTATTTCTAGTTGAATAAAATAAAATACTGAGTTAAATTCGTATTCTATTAACTTGAAAATATTGATATATTAACTTGGTCAAATTCATTCAATTTTACTAATTTTTTAATGATTTAATAAGCTTAATCAAATTTTATATAAATTTGATTGGATTAATATTGAATTAATATTAAGAGAGAGAAAAAATATTGTTTAATAAAAATATTTGACCTCGGCTTTTTTTTAATTAATTTTTAAATAGTATAAGCTTGTTTGATATTATAATAACAATTATTTTTTAAAATATTTTTTATTTAAATTTTATTAAAATAATATTTTTTAATTTATTTTTTATATTAACACATTAAAATAATTTAATAACATAAAATAAATTAACTTAAAATAAAATAAAAAAATATTAAATTTTAATTTTTAAAAAAACACTTTTACTCCGGAAAAAAACAAACGCATCGTGAATCACAGCTATGAAAAAAAGACACAATTCGTTTGAATCCTTGTGGTGGGCTCTTACTCGGCCATTAAACAGGTAATCCTTGAATGCCCAGCAGGTGCCTCATCTCCGATGAGAAAGTTGGCCCCTCGACGAACAGATCTCTTGGCAATTTATATTTTTATCAATTTCAGAGTAAGATTGTTCACCAAAGATATTACTGCCCGTCCTTTGTAAAACAGTAAAGAAATGTTTTATTTTCTTTAGGTTCATTTTCCAATTTTAAATAAAAACAAAATTTGCACCAACATTTCTTGCCTTTTTATAAAACACTCTAAAAAATTAAACTTGATTTTACCTTTCTTCTTGGCATGATAATTTCCATTAAAAAAAAAATCAAAGTTATCAATTCAATAAATTCTTAGTGTGACAGAAATCCTACGGACTCGTATTGAACAATCCGCTCGAACCAAATTAGATACAAACGTTCGATATTTAGTTATATCAACCTGCATAGTTTTTAAAGCTGTATCTATTTCACATCAGCACTGGAAATCTTTACATTGATTAGGGTATCATGTCATTGCTCTTTTATATATATATATATATATACACTATGAAAATTCATTAGTTACGGGAAAAAAGAAGAAGAAGTTATTATCATATAAGAGGTTTTCAAAACCAATACTTTTAATTTTTTAATGTTGCGTTTAATTAGTGTCGACAAAAACATATTTGAATGGAAATATAAACATAAACATAAAATAAATTTGTTCTATTAATGGATCTAAATAAAATGAACTTGAAAAATCCTTCAAAATGGACCTAGAGAAATCCTCTAAATGAAAGAAAAAAACTTAAAAAACACCAAATAAGTATGGGCTCGAACGTGGTAGCCCCAACCCATGCACTAGAAACATGGCCTCGAGTAAATAGCCCCAGCCCATGCTCCCTGCTTAGGCTCATGGGCATACACCCGGCTGGTTACGAGCATGCATCCCAGCGCCCTCATGGCCTCGGGTTGTCACTTTTGAGCCCAACATGCTTGGATCTAGAAAGCACCATAATCATTGGTCGCATCAAACGCCCGTAGATAAATACATTACTCAAGGGAGACTAAATATATGACAATCTTGGGAGTTCCTTAAGGGGTTGCTCGTGCTATTGCGATACACATGTACAGAACCTTTACTCTGAATATTTTCCACATAACTACCGTGAGATGGACACCAATTACCATAATCATTGTTCCATATCAAACTCATCAGACTCCCTAGATTCTAATAGATACATAACTAAGAGAAAATATATACATGAGTTTACCCAAGAGAATGACTAAAACTCCTATCAGTGGAGAAGTTCTCCCTTATCCAAAAGAGTATTGAATAATTGACTCTCTAAAGACTACATTTCCACAAAAATGAGTCTGGATAACAACGATGGCCTTGCTGACCTAAGGGAGCAAGTAGCCCGAGCCCATGCTCCCTGCATGGGCACTTGAGTGCCTAGTGCATAGATGTACACCCAGTGTATACCATGCAGGGCATACGCATGAGTCTAGGCAACACGCTTAAACCCACTTTCACTTCTAATGGGATCAGGTTGTTACGCTCGAGCTCAACGTATTTTGGTCCAAGCAACACGCCTAGACTCATTTTCACCTCTAATAGGCTCAGATGCCTTGCTCAAGCCCAACACTTGCCAAAGAATTTTTCTTGGGCCCCACATGGGTCTCTCGGTATTTTATATTGATCCAATACATGTTATTTTGATTAGAATACAACTCAAAATATCATAAGGGTGAAATTATACTCCAGTCTCTCCTCTCCACAAAAAGATAAGATTTATGGCCTATAAATACATCATAAATAATTCAAATTAAATGTTCACAATCTCTTTATTCTTAATATTTTTAGCATACATATTTTCAAAGTTTATTTTTCTAAAATATCATTGCACTTTCTCTCTCTACAAAGTTACTGACTTTACCATCAAAGAATCTCTACATCCATCAAATGAGATATTTTATAAATACTAGCTATCTTTACCCAGCTTACTAGGCACTACCATAATTATTGGTCATCTGCCTTACCATACATCACCTGTTATCACTTACTAACCCTCTAAGTTTTTTATATTAAGTCACTAAATACTTTGATTATAAATAATGAATCATATAACTTGAATTAAAAGATCAATCAATTATCTAACACATGAGTTTTATTTTTAAACATCTGAAATTTTAAAACTCATCAAAAATAAATTTGTATCTTTTTAAAATAAAAGGTATAAGAGAAGTTGTCCCCTTTATTATCTTTACCTTTTCTTTTTTTTTCAAGACGGTAACCATCTCTATAATTACATGTGGTTGGGCTCATTGATTTCGGTGTAAATTCAAGCCACAACTAACTTCCATTACCTCATAGAGATTCGTTTGGGCCAACTTGAAACTTGTAGCCTCTAGTCTTGTGGCCTAGGAAAAGAAAAGAAAAGAAAAAATATTGATCATGGCCCCCATTTTGCTAAGACTTTGTCAAGTAGGAATATTTATACTTTGTTTTATTCTAGGCAAACTAGCTTAGTTTAAAGTAAACAATGAAAATTCATTTTAGTGATTGTAATATAACATGATAATGATGAAAAATAAGGGACAATAAAGCAAGCTAAGATCGACGGAACTTTCTTCAAATGAGATAGTGACTTAATTTTAATTGACAAATGTATGTATCCAACAAGAATACAAACAATTTCAAAACATTTATCAAATAATTTACCGACAAAACAAGAGCATCATCCCACTCTTTCCGCTAATCTTGTCATGAAATATGGAAGGAGAAGAGGCAATTTTGTCAAACCTCGTTAAATAATATGATTCCTACTCACCATTATGCGTACAAGAAGAAGAAGATATTACATGTATGTTTTTTCCTATTTGTTTTTGTATTTTAAATTAATATTTTTTTAATGTTTTTGAATCATTTTGATGCGCTGATATCAAAAATAATTTTTAAAAAATAAAAAAATATATTATTTTAATATATTTTTAAATAAAAATATTTTAAAAAACAATCTGAACCACATTTCCGAATAAATTAAGACTGAATGAAGGTATCTTGCCAAGATCATTAAGAAAATGAAAAAAGAAAGAAAGAAAGAAACGAGGGGTAGGTTGCTTTGTTGGAAAAAATCTTGTGCCTTGAAAATGATTTTTGCACATTCGAGAAACCTTTTGGAACTCTAAAGGTAGATGTTGACCCCATCAACGTTTGACATTATTTAACCACCAAATATTTTTAAAGAAAAAAACAAAAGCAAAGAAATAGAGTGAGTTGATTTGATTTTGTCTTTTTTAAGCACTAGGTAAATATTAAAACCTTTTGTTTTTTTATTTTAAAAATACTTTTAAAAAAATAAAAAATTATTTATTCTTTGTTTCAAATAAGTTTTTTATGTTTTTATTTTATTTTAATATCCTAATATTAAAAATAAATATTCTAAAAATTAACTCGTTAAAAGGGGCACTAAAATTCAGAGAAATAAATAATATCGTGTGATTAGAATGGAAGTCGGTGAAAGAAAATTGATTTATTGAGGTTGGTAGAACATGCTTATGAAAAAGAATAAATTGAACTTAAAAATATTAACCTCGAGATCTGTCTAATCTAAACCTAAATGCTGAAAACGTAGAGTTAATAATTCGAGGCGATAATCATCTTTGGAACATGTAGAAACTATATCAATAAATTGACATTTTATTCCAAAATTGATTGCTATTTTATTTTCCATTTTATTTCAAAATTGATTGCTATTTTTTAAACTTGATTTTTTTTTTATTTTTTACAAGAGATCAATCATTTATCGTTACATTCTATCATCTATGAGCTAACAAACCAAATTGTATGGAATTTTAATGTAAATTTTGTTGTAATTCCTTTTTCTACGATGAAATGGGAAACCGATTCAAGAAAGCAATGGATTTTTTTAGAATGAGGATGCAAGAAACTTGGCTATGCTTGATAAGGGTTTTTTACATTCAAATCTTTAGCTAAATAATTGATGAACAATGTGTTTATTTTTGTGGTTGAAGTTGTTTTTTATATAGATTTTTGTTTATAAAATATTAAATTAATGTGTTTTGATGATTTTATATTGATATTAACAATTAAAAAATATATTATTTTAATATATTATAATTAAAAAAATCAGCAAATAACCCTGTAAACCTTTTCATCAAACACTCAACAATAAGCGTCTATTTATTTTTATATTTTTAAATTATTTTTTTGAAAAAAAATTATTTAATATTTTTTAATATTTTCAAATTATTTTAATATTTAAAATTTAAAAATAATTTTTAAAAAATAACTATTATCATGTTATAAATAACCCTAACTAAATTATTGTGAATGTGAAAGGATTTTCATTATATTCTATGAACAAGATCCGTGCAATTTTCAAGATTTTCTGTCCTTTTCATTCGAGTTCACAAGACACAGGAACCCATGATTTCTGCCATGATTTCCGATGGCTTCACTGTTATATGACTCTATCCGACGGTCATGCCTTCTCGGTCAACGATGATGACCCACGAACTATCAATCCAACTCTCACTTTCATAGATTATTTAAAAAAACAAAATCAAGGAAAATGAAAGAAAACGATAATCAAACAATATAGTTTTCGGCCCAATGAGCGTATCTTCCTCGTTTATGACACGTATTATATCAATATATATTGTGGAAATTCAGTTTCTGTTCAGTATGATTTTTTTACAAATTAATTTAATTTGTTCCTTAACTTTTGACACGTGAAAAAGGCCATGGATGTATTTAGTTAGAAATGAATTTTTACTTAAATAAAAAATTTAAAACAAAATTGAGTCAAGTTTTAAATTTAATAAGCTTGAATTCTAACTTATACTCCATTTATTATTAAAAATATATTTGCTTTTATCCAACATGTTCTTAACTTATAATTATTTTAATTATGTATAAACTATGTACTAACATGAAAAATAATAATTAATCTTTAGTAGCTGAATCCAACATTAAAAAAAGAACTATTATGCAAGGTGTGACCGTACTCGAGTTTGACAATGTATCCATCCAAGTATAATCAGACAAACAGAAAACCGTGTGGGTCCCACGTATGACCAGAACGTAGACTTTTGCGTTCAGTTTAGCTGTGTCTTTTGTGGGGCCATCCTACAACCCAAAATCTGTTTGAGCACGAACTCCATACACTGTAGTTTTCCATCGGAGACATGCTGACAGGACACGAGCAAGTTATAACATGCCACGTGCAACACAGACACGTATTTGGCCAGTGAAGCGAGTGTATTTCGTGGGTGTGTAGGCAGGAGTGTAAGAAAAGGTACAGGATCGTGTTAAAGAGACAAGTGGGATCCACCGTCAGAAACATCTACCTGAAAACGTAGAAACTGCTCTGACAGTGATTTCCCGCCAATATAAACTTTATTTAGAGGTTTTTTTTATATATAAAAAAAATAGTACAGTATACAAAATTGGATAAATTCTAAATCTAAAATGGCTTTTAAGAAATTTTAATAAAATTGTATACACCCGAGACTCTTCAAATTATGTTTTTTCTCCATGCAAGTTTTTGATTGTACTATTTCCTCAAATTTATTTTCCTAGTGTGCTACTTAGAAAAAAAAACCTTTATTATGTTCCTTTTTTGCTGATTTTCATATTATTTTTTTAAATAGAAAATAAATATAGCGAATGAGAAATATGTCAAAATTATTAAACTTGAATCGATCTATCTAGTTGATATATCTTTATCACTGCTATATGTTAAAGAAATATCAATTTAAAATTGATTATGACCGCTTGATGAGTCAATTTGTGATCTATTCAAAATCTAATTTTAATTTTTTCCTTTAATTTTTTACTTGACATCGTTTTAGCTTTAAAAAATTAAAATAATATCATTTTGATTGAACTTGATCAACATAGTTTTAACTTTTAACCCTCACAACAATAACCATCATTTACTATCATTTCTAACACTATTATGATCACCGCAACTTACCTGCATTGCCAATCGTCATCATTGTCGCTACTTTATTATTAAAACAATTATTATTCTAGAGGTATTTGAGAGTGGGTTTTATTTTGTTTTTTTTTTGTTAAAATTTGAAAAAAATTATTTTTAATTATTTTTTATATTTTTTGATCGTTTTGATATGTTGATAACAAAAATAATATATTTATAAAAAGTATATATTTTTTTATTGAAAATATTTTGAAAAGCAAATGCTACCACATTTCCAAACATCATTTTCATCATAATTATCATTGTCACTACTATCACAATAATTCATCTACCCGTGATTACTATTATTAATATCATCATTGTTATTACTGTCGATACTATAGCCAGAACTATCACTAACATCATTGTCACAACCATCTCTGTCACTTTCATGGTAAAAAAAATATAAATTTTCTCGTTCAATTACCATTATTTAAAAATCATGAACAAAAAAATAATTTATTTTTAAAAAAATATTTTTCTCGATATAAAAATAAATTTTAATTTGTTTTATCTTCTTTGTAGTTATTATAGATTGCATGTAAAGAGAAAGGGGGTAAGCTTTATTAAATTCACTTAGCTTTGGTGTTAAAGTGCATAAACACCCAATAATATGATTGATGACTCTTGAAATACAATTTGCATTTACATCCTGTAGCATGGTATAGTTTAATTTTTTTATATTGCTCCATATGCATGTTCATTTTATTTTTCGAGTTTGTAATTACTTACTTGATATAAAATCTATATTTAATTATTAATCAACTTAAATTGAATAAATTTAGTCTTGTGAAAACAGATCACGGATTACAAAGCCTCACAATACCTATTTTTTTTTTTTATTATTATCAAAGAATCCTTGATTGAGCTAGGAGAACATAAAGTACCACTAGTAGTACCTTGGTGGGGGAACTTCCAAGACCCCAGATTCACAGGGAGGCTGCAAGGTTGTCGAGCTAAGGAAGTCTCGTCTATGGAGTAGGGACTGTGACAAGAACAAAGAGGTTGATAATTCAAACTTTTCTTTTTCTTTTTCTTTTTTAAATCTATAAATGGTCATTTTTTATGTTAGATGAAAATGTCGTTTTCTCCGTGCTACTGTTTTTTTTTTAAAAAAATTAAAATATTATTTAGAATTGATTATTGTATTTTAAAATATATTAAAATAATATTTTTTTATTTTTTAAATATATTTTTAATCTCATTACATCAAAACAATAAAAAATAATAATAAAAAATTTCAAAAATCTTCAAAAATATTTTTTAAATATAAAAACAAACCTACTCTATTATATATATAAAACGGTACATGAACATTTTAAGTTTTAGATTATAAATTCATCAAGTGAACTCGTAATCAATATTATGTCATTTTTAAAAATAAATTTAAGTTTTGTTTGGATTAATCAGGTTAATAAAATCAAATTAAATTAGTTTTTTTTTTTAATTTTTTTAAACTTGGTTTTTTGAAGTTTTTGTGTGAACCTAACTTGATATATCGTGTTTAATAACTATGTTATTTACTACTAATAGATCAATTCCAGCTACTCATGTTCTATTAAATAGAAAACTGCATTTATCACTTACTGATAGTGTAAGAAGAAAATGCTGATAATAGAGTTATGGATGACTAGTTAGAAAGACTAAGTTCGTTGTTAATTAGGACTTCTTAACTAATAATTGCTGATTTAGGATTGAATCGGGCTTGTACTAATTACCATTCTTTGACGTTTACGTAGGATCCATTTGAAGATTTTTTTTTTTCTCGAGCAACGTGGAAAATTTTCAACAAGAGAGTTTGTAGAATTCTTTTACTGCTAAGGACTCTTATTAAACCCGGTTCACTACAATCTCATATCTAGTTAACTCGAAACCTGATGTGGATGGGTTAAAAAAATAAAATGAGAATTGACTTAATTAAAACTGACTGACCTGATAGACCAGCCTGTGATCCGAGCAAAATCTAATTTTTTTTAAAAAAAATAATTTTTTTTTTTAATCTAGAAACCATATTATTTTGAATTTACATGATTTAACTTATTTAATCCACAATCATAACCTTGGGCCGGGTCATAGTACGTGCTAGATTTAATAACTTTGGACTATGAACTTGATACAGATAGAAGTGAAGGATAACTAGATTTTTTTTTTTTTTTTATCATATAACAAACCCTTCATAGATTAAAAAAACTGAAATTATAGTAAAACTCTTAAAATACTTAATTTTACCCGTTAATATCTTCACTTTTTGAAAGATTATCGCATCCTTTTATATAGAAAAATAAACTAGAAAATCCTAACGATGCTGGATAAGAAAACATAAACAACAAAAAATGTTAATTTCAATTAGGAAAAGAAAACTAGAAAAGCATCATGATAAATAATAAAAGAATAAAAATTGAAAAATATCTATTTCTCTAAAAAACTCATATGACTATCTCCTTTGGTTGGAAGGAACTCGTCATCAAGTTCAGTCTTCAGTTAATAATTGTCATCTATCAAGAATATTTTTTTGTGCGTTGGCCATCACATGTTGGATCCCTAATATAACACTATTGTGCGAACCACCCATTATAAACCTATAATATAATATCTTTATATGGATCATCTCATTATGAGTCTCGTCTCAAAGATTTCAAATGACAATAATTAACATAGATAAAAACATCACACTAGTTTCTAGACATTTTTTTTACAGGACTTACCCTCATACACAAACACTGTGTTTATAGCCATGATTGTTATGCAACACACAATAAAACAAAATAACCATCAAGAATTGCAAGGCTTTTTTATAGCCATGTTGTCATGTAACACACAACAAAATAAAATAACCACCAATAATTGTTGGGTTATTTTCTTGCCATGATTGTTGCGTATCAAAACCTTTAAATATCAAGAACATCGTAATTATATAGAGACTTTCAGAACACTTAATTGTATTCATTTATGTCTCTGCCTACTAAAAGACTATCATAACCTTCTATAAAAAAATAAAAATAACCTATAAAATCCTAATAATACTAATAATAATAAAAAAACTACAAAAAATATTTCCTTCAAATAAAAAAATATATAAAAGAATAAAAAAAAATCTATTTACCTAAAAAAAACTCCTCCATATATCTACTCATTCAATATATAAGAGTTTTTTTTTTTTAAAAAAAATTAAAATAAGAGCAATATCACTCCAATAAATTTCACATTATATTTTATAAAAAATTAAAGATTTTAAATTACATATTTTTTTGCAATTGATAGTGATTTTTCTCACCTTACCTTAAATTTTGGTTTGTCATTTAACTTATTCAACTCTCAAATTAAAATATATTCATCAAAGTGTATGGTAAACAGGCATTTTCAAAGCCTAATACTTGCCCCAAATTATACGAGGAAACCCAGCCCTAAATTATTTTCCGAAATGTCATGTAATTTTACCTACAAATTAATTAAAACATACCGGTAATTATCTCTCTATTGTTAAGACATAAAACATATCATCTTTTAAATGTCGACTGAAATGATAAATTGGTTCTTCAATTTTCGTTTTACCAAAATTCAAATTCAAAGAAACTGTTTTCACGAATATACCATTTTTTTTGTACGATGATATGTTTAATACCCACATCAAAAAATTATTTTCCCTCAAAGTGCCCAAAAAAATAATTTAAAAGTCCAAGTCAATTCAAAAGAATGATTTTTGAAGGTTTTTTTTCCAGTCAAAATAATATTATTTTAATTTTTATAAAATTAAATATAATTTTAAAAGGATTAAATTGATAACAAGTTTATCTATTAAGTTAACAAGATCATGTAAAATTAATTTTTATTTAGTTTAATTTGAAACTAAATTATAAGTTGGTGGCATCCGCAAGATTTAATATTAATGATTATGATAAAAATAATTAAACTAATTTACAGGTCAATTAAAACTAATTTAAGAAAATAATTTAAATAAAAACTCAAAGCATGTTTGATATTGCAGTGAAATCATAATTTATTAAAATATTAAATTTTTTTAACGTTTTAATATGTTAATATAAAAATAAAAATATATTATTTTAATATATTTTTAAATAAAAAATATCTAAGTATAAACAAAAATATATTCTTAAACTATACAAATCGATCTCTATCTCTAGCATGGTTGGATATTAGCTGTCACATATGAAAAAAACAAGAAAGGAAACATGTAAAAGTATTTCAATGAGTGTTTGTTTCTTCAAACATTTATTATTACTTCCAAAACCTTATAAAACCACTTTCAGAACCTCTCTCAGCCTCCCCCAACTTTTCACACCCTTCCTTTCATAGTTTCTGCAACTCATCAACCAAGCCATCCACCTTCTTCAAAGTTTTCGTTTCAGTCTCTTTTAGCTCTGAAAATGACATAGACTCATCATTCTGTTATTCTTGAGAGCCCCACCTTTTTGGTGATTGACTGTTGATTTTCGTGCTGCTTTGTCAAAAATAAAAAAGAGCTTGTTTGCTTACCGGAAGTAAAGTTTTTAGCTTTAAGACGCCCCGATAAAGGTTTTTTGGGCTATTTGTTTGTTGACAAAAACTGCGATTAAAGCCATTTTTGTTGGCTTTTACTTAGCTTTTGTTGAATTTAGAGTGATTTTGGAGGTGGGTTTTCAAGGGCTTCCTCTACAAGGTTTAAAGATTTCATTTTGAGCTCCACTGGCAATGCTCTCTCTGCTTTCTCGGTGAGTTTCTATCCTATCCATGTCTCTCTTTCTATTTTCGTAATTGGTGTAACTTACTTGTTTTACTTATCAATGAACTATTATCAAGCAGAGGTGCCAAATATTTCATTTTTATTGCGATAAGTGGTCTTAAAAGTTTGTTCCTTTCATGCACCAAATCATTAATTATTTGTTTTTTCTGTTTTTGTATTCGAAGTGCTTTTTTTTTCTTTACTGGGTCATTTAGATTTCTATTATTCGGGATTCTTGGGCACATCTATGGAATTTAGTAGCAGTAAGTAGTTATGCTGGTATTAAATATAAGTGGATGGGAAGGGTAGGTTATGTTTACATTCATGCATGGTTTGAATATTATGCTATTTGGTGGGTCCGGAGGAAATCCTCTACTATTAAAGTTGGGTTTGTTCCCTATCGCATTTTCAAAATCATTATAATACATCATTCAATAACGTCCGTGTTCTTTGCTGATTGATTTTATTTGGTGCAATTTTTAGCCTTGGATTAGTTTATCTGATTTGAGGTGATTGGTCAAATGATGGATTCTTGCCAGTTAAAAAAAAAATTGGTGGATGGTAAGGATTTTGTTAATTGATTGTGTGCTCTTCTTATTTGTTGTTAATATTTTAACTATAAGTAATTGATTGCGTGTTACATTGATTCATGGAACTGTTGTCTGTCTGTGCACCCAATTATCTAATTATGGAGATGACATTTGTTTGATAAGCAGATGCATATATTATTATGTCACAAGCTTCTTATCGATGGTTAATCTCTGGCGAAAACAGTGTTTTTTTTTTTTTATGATAACAAAACATTAACATTGCATTGAATCCCCCCCTGATGTGCGCACCTTGTGTAACAGCCGTGTATATTTTATGTCATACTGAGACTAACACTAAGCTCAATGGTGGGTCTATAATGGCTGTGTTCTTTCTTGGATGCTTCTTTTAATAAAAATAGATCTTTTGGTTGGTCAACCAAAATTTTCTGTTTCTATAGGCAGCTGTTCTGCTATTAGTATCCGAGTGGTTGCTTGATCCCTGTGTTCATTGGGGAAGGATCCCTTGACTGGCAGTCCTACATCACAAATGAAAAACAAAACCATCCTCCTGACGTAGGCATTGATTTTCAACGATAAAATCTGTATTCTTAGGGAGTCTCAATTGTTGCATCTGTCTGTTTTTTTCCTTCGAAAGAAATGTCAGTACGGAGATAGTTCTTATAATGGAAAGTAAAAAATTCATATGGGTCATTAATTGCTGGTCATGATGTAAAATTCTGATCAAGGAATTTAGAAGTGAAATGTCAACTATTGGTATAACAACATATTTAGATCTAAACTGTCTGTTACCTGGTTTCTTGTCTGCAAAAGAGCATTTTTTCTTTCTAAATAATGTCAATGAAAACGGATATTGTGTGGGAAATAAGTATGAAATGACAGTGCTAATTATAAATACAATGATACTCAACATTTTGAATGTAATAATCTGCAGCTGAGTTAGTGACATGCATGGTGAAAGACTAGTCATTTGATTGACGTGCTCTTCTGGTTGGCCCTTTTGTGACTATATGTGGCTAGTGGATGAGTTCAGATGATTACTCTCTATCCTTTTCTTTAGATATAATGCTATATCTCAGTGGCAAAGTTGCTGCAAACATCCTAATTGGGTTCCTTCATCTTTAATTGCACATGCTAATTTCCTTACTATTTCATTTAGGAGGGAGTAAGGGATAGAAGTGTTTGAAGATGATAAAACAAGAGAAGCCCTTGCTCAGTTGACCATGGCACTCTCACTTCACTTGCAACTAAAAGACACAAGGCTGATTTTTCTATCTCCACCAAGGTTTTTCCCCCTATCATCTTTTCCTGCACTTATCTCCTGTTGTGAATACAGCACCTGTCTCATTTCTTTGACATGTTTACCGAGTGTAATGGATGAAGGATGACTACCAATATTAACTTGAATTATTGGCTTAAGAAAGTCATTTCCAAAAACTATGTGGTCAGTTCACGGATAGTTTGGCATTGCCCTCTTCTATTTAAACCCACGACAAAGCCAATTTCAAAAAAAGAAAAAAAAAACAGGTGGTCGGTTTCATGGATGCTTGCCCTTCTCTATCTAACCTACGTCATAGCCAATTCCAAAAAAAAAAAATGTGGCCAGTTTCATGGATCCTCTGGCATTCTCTATCTAGACTTACGTGCCCCTTTTGGTCCTCATCAAATGTTACTTTTCTTAATATTCTTGTCTGCCATACAGTCTATGCCTAAGTTTTCATTCTGCAGTTAGGCAAGCCATTCTCTATAAGTGCCTAGTTAATACTGTTGGTGGAGTTTGAAGTTACACCCCCAATTTTTTCCAGCAACGATACAATTCTAAATTGGAGCGTGGTTACTCAAAACAGGGAAGAAAGTACTTTAGGATAAGTTTTTTTTAATCAAGCCTAATACACAGAAATCGCTTAGCTGAGACAGTTTAATTTTAGTTGGAGGTATTTGTAAGGCAAAGCATTTGGGTGCTTTAGTGATTTTCTATGGTGGTCATGTGGTTAAATTTTCACTCAAAGTAGGTCAAGATGCACCAAGAAGCAGATTGTCAGACCTTGGTGCTTGTTCACATCCTGCAAACCCAGAGTACCTGAGTTAAATCTAATATCTCCTCCTATAGGGATTATATTGCTGGTCAAGTTAATCCACTGTAAAAGATTTAGTGCTCATGTGTGCCTTATTCGAATTGGTAATAGGAACGAAAAGAGAAACTTGGGGAACGCATCGTAGCTCTGCAGCAGCTTGTTTCACCGTATGGAAAGGTACAGATGGCAACTTTTTTCTGTTAATAAGAAACCATTTTATAGCTTGCATGAGCGTTTTAATAATTGTGTAGATGGTCCCTCTGAAGATTTGACAGGGGAATTTATTATATTATTTTTCCTCACACATCATCTGTTGTCTTGAATGATTGTCATTTTAAGACCTTTACCATTTAATGCAGACTGATACTGCATCTGTCCTTATGGAGGCAATGGAATACATACGGTTCCTTCATGAACAAGTTCAGGTTTGGATTTTGGCCTTCTCTTGCTTATTTTTTGCCCTGCGCACTATTCTGTCAGCTTGCCTGTTCTTGAAGTACTTTTGCAATCTGGAAATGCATTCACAAGCTGGACTCTAAATGAAATGGAAATTAGTAAGGTGAAACCTTGTGCTTGCAAAATGAGGGAATTTCCCCCCCTGAAACACTTTTGACTTGCAAAATGTAATATTGAGCTCTTAAATAGGTTCTACATATTGCAATTTTTGTGGAAGCATCAAGCATATGCAATGGTGTGTTGAATATGCAGATTTGTTTTCAATATCTGACCTGCGAGCTATTGTGATTTGGGCTCCAATCTCTGTTTGAAGACATGTCATCTTAAAATAGTACCCCCACAAAATAGAACTGTTGCTTTCCATTGATTTAGGTTATAATAGAGAACTCTTACCCTTTTGAACTTTTAACTTCTAACTTTGAGATGGCTAGCACATTATGGTAAGCTTTTGTTATTGCTGCCTCGTTGTGCAAGTTTGATGGCTAAGACTGAGTATCTGATAATGCTAAAAATATGATTTTTTTTTAATATTGTTGCAAATACAATTTGTAGTTTAAGAAATGGTGGTGATAGGATGTTAATTTCTCATTATTGTAGTTTTAGAACTGTCGAACGTTGTAGTTGTGGAATCATTGCATGTCTGCACTTTTGTTTGAACATTAACATGACTATTTTGACATTTAAACTTGCCCTTTTTGTGGTGGTTTCAGGTGTTGAGTGCTCCATACCTCCAAGGTACATCGACAGCACAAATGCAGGTGAGCATGAGCTGGACCTAGATTACATGACATTTTCCTATTACACACTTTACTTCTAGAGAGCAATGTCGTTTGAAGTGCATTTTCCTGATACTTCCAAAAACTAGTTGCATGTGGTCCCCTTGAAAACATGCCACTGCCCCCATTGAAAATGCTATTATGTTTTTAAACCATTGCACCATTAAAAAAGCATCCTTAATTGAAATTTACAGCCGGGTTTGATTACTTGTGCTGCTGTGCAGGGGTTAGGGCAACACAGTCTAGAAAGCAAAGGTTTATGTCTTGTACCAATCTCTTACACTGCAGGCATTGCTCGTAGCAATGGTGCAGATATCTGGGCCCCCATCAAGAGCCCTTCTCCCAAATGTAATAAGTCTATTTCACAATTTCATTGACACAGTTTAGCTCAGCAACTTGAAGGTTGTTTCAAGTTTCTAGATAAGGTGGCGTTAAGGGTAACCAACATTCGGGATGCGTGACAAAGTTTTGTCCAGCAGATGCAACTCTGTAACAGAATTCAACATCGGAAAAATGGAGCTTCGTATGTTATATTAGCCAAGCTCTGAATGATGTAAAATGTCAAGTCCCTATTCTAGTTTTAAGTGATGACAAGGCAACGGTATATGTATTTCCCGATTAGCAAAATGTATATTTACAAACCTAAGATGTACAATAAACATTAACAGAAGATTAATCAAATATATGGGGAGGCATTTATGGTTTAGATTTTCCCTGCCTTTTCCTTGAAAGTTCGATCTAGCAGGCTTCTGTTGTCAACTAGAAACGAGTGCTGTTAACTTCCAAATTTTCTTTTGCACTATTTTTTGTGTAATTTAATCCCAACCATGTATGGTGGGGGTGATTTGAGTCCCGAAACTCTCACCTGAGCATAAGATTGAACTACTGTGGAAAACCAGATCGTGCCTGTATGGTTGTAACTTCGGTGATTTTGTAGAAGAGAGAAAAAATTGACGACTTTGGCTTGCATGCTTGCAACTGCAAAACTAAAAGTCACGAAGCCAGGCTACATGTTGGAATTTCAGAAACTTGACAAGTAGGTTCTCCTCCAGTTTTAGGCTTTAAGCGACGAACAATAAGTTCAATGGCCTGGTTCTCAGCTCAGCTGAGATCCTGAATTGCAATGATGGATTCCAAAATGAACTGAATTCTCATGACAACAAAAATATGTGTTCACGGGGATGCGTTTGTGGATGCTCTCAAAGCAGGGAACCCACCACCCACATTGGATGCTCTAAAAGCATGACCTCACCATAAACCATCATTTCGAGCCACTCTGTCAAATGGAATCTTAAAGGGGGGCAGAAGGAAACTAACATTGCTGATCACACTACACATATTGCTCCAAGTTAGTTTACGAATCCAAACAAATACTTAAGATACAGGCATATCAGCATTGAATTAAGAAACTTTTTATCAAGGGAAAAAATGCCTCTCTCTTAGATTGCTGAAGCAGGCTTAACCTTCTCCTGCAAGAACTGAAGCATGTGTTCACGTTTCCAATTGTCAATTCTGCAAGTAAAATAACAGTAGAAATTCTCAGTACAGAAGCCAATAGAACTTCATTATTTTTCTTGAAATGCAAATATGAAAGATGATTACACAAGGTTCATGTTATTTTCAAGGCCAAATGGACATCAAAGCAAATTTCTGTAATATTTCACCTATTGTCATGCAGGAGTAAAAGTATAATACATAATAAAAGCAGCTCACCTAATGGTTTCCTTATGCTGACCCTCATCATCCAGCATGATCAACTTTGGTGGAGAATTGAAAAGATATTGGACTTTAACGGTGGGAAATTGATCCTTCTCTTCTTCAATGAAACCAACAATTTCAGGATAGAAAACCAATTTCCTCATGCAAACCTCTATTATTGCACCAGAGTAGGTAATCTGTAGCAATTTAAATACATCTTTCAGTTCCAATAAGAAGGAGAAACTTAGTGTTCTCTTTGATATTTGCATATACATGTATGTGTGCATGCACATACAAAAGTAGCAGTAAACTTGTTTAGCATTCAAAGCTGGAGTCGTTCACAATTGCATGTCCATTAAAAACTGGAAACAAAGACCTAGAAATCTGTTCTTTATTCATCCAAGGATACAATTGACCATATTTTATCCATAGTCCATTCCAATCATGGGCCTTTTGAAATTGAATTAGAAATGAGAGATTAGTGCAGTCATGAAATTATAAAAAAAGGTGCCCGAGGGAAATTCAAAACATTTATTTGAGCTTCAAATATTATTTTACCCTCAATATAATACCTACCTTGCTTATGGAATCATCAGAATCCTCTGTGCAACACTTCAAACAGTCAGACACCAACTCTGCAACCAAAACTTTAGCGTTAAAACTTCTTGTAGCCACAAGGCAATATTACAGACTTCTACATTATCATGCCCATCCGAAAGGTTGAGTCCAATATAATAAGTACAATATCTTAAATCTAGTCACTTTATCTGCATAAAAGCGAAGTCAAGTATCCCGTCATTTAACTCCATAAACTAAAAGACAGCCTCTGACTGTTAGCAGCTAGTTTAGTGCTATAGAAGGAGAAGAAATAGACTGTGCATGGCCAATGGTTTAAATAACCAGTTCCGGTCTTATGGACTTTGCCTTGATCTCTTTTTGGGTTAAGCACATTGCATTACATAAGTATCTTTCCACCAGGCCTGGTTTCATATTAAAATCAGATTATGTTAATAACTCTCATTCTACTCGCTTGTCATGGCATGGGCATGGGCATGCTACCACACACTATACTTCATCCTGTCTTGTCTTTGGACTCCAAAAGCTCAATAACTTCAGTTCACAGACTTTTATCATCAGGAATGCATAATGCATATGGTAATGTCAACATCTCAGTTGAAGAAACAGAGCAGACAATAAGCTAACATAAAGCTTTTTGGTGGACATAACACCCATACAACAAATTTCTATAGCACGATCTAGTCATTTAGAACAATATGCACTGTTTGCGTCCTGAGTTCAAGATAAGTCATCTACATTAGTTAAACAGCCAATCCGTCCACACCAAAAACAAAACCAACGAGGAGAATCATTCAACCATTAACATGTTTCATCACGCAAATATCTATGCCGCCCTACTTCATAAGCAAAGTTCTCACAGCTCTAGTTCACCAATCCATAACAAATTGTCAAAGAAAATCGAAATGGCCAACACTATCCATACAAGGCAATCTCCTCCCAACAAGAAGTGCCAGCTCTTTTTCATCGAACTTGGTAAAAACACAGGGAAAATCTTAAATTCTCCACACTTTCAAGTTAAAAAACCACACCTATTTGAGAATCCAACACCATCACTAATTAACTAGAAACAAACATAAACTTCCTCACATGGTGTCACCACCAATTGCATTCCATAAAACACACAAGATCCCAACTTTTAACCCAAACAACCCTTCAAAACCACAGAAACCAATAAACCAAAGAAAGAAAAAACAAACAACCAAAACAAAACAAACGCATAACCACAATACGAACTACAATTCCCCAAAAATTCCAAAAAGACACAAACTTTATGACCAAAAAGGCAAAAACAGATAAAAGATCAAAAGGGTCTTTACAACTCACCTTGGTTTTTAACATACTCAGCTAAAGTATTGCAATCTGAGCAGAGTGCAAGTCCTGTGAATCCCAGATCCTCACATTCTCTTGAACTCAATTGCTCTTTTGATTTCACAATTGGTAAAACAAAAGTAAAAAACAACAACACTCCACAAGCTTTATACACATTCATGTCTAATATCTCACTTCCTACCAACTATTTTGTGCAAAGTTTCACTCTTTTAGATCAGCGAAGGTACGGATTTGATCTTGATGCGGGTGGATGTTTTGCTGTGCCAATTTTCAGGAGTTCACTGTAGAAAACAAGGCGTCGTCTCGGATAAGAGTGGAGGGAGAGACGACATGACGTTTATATTTTAACGGATTCGAGCGAAACCTCCATCCAAAGTTTTTCATTTTAGCAATTAGACTTCTTCTAAAAAAAATCGAATATTCAAAGATAATTGAAGATCAGTCCACGCAAGATGTAAAGTTGATATAGTTGAGAGCATTGGGCATTAACGAGTCCAAGTGAGCTTGGTTAAGGATGTGCCATGCTTCATGCACAACCAATGATGGGGTATCAAACCAGATTGTCAACTGCATGTTGTGATTTATGGATAGAACAAAAAATGTCCAGATGGTCTGGGTTTAAGGTCCATGAACAACTGCGACTGCGAGGAAACTATTTATGGTGTAAACACTTTGATGGATGAAAAATCTATGGCTCCAAAGGACCTTGAAGTTGATATACTTGTATGTACAAAATTTATGTAATTGTTTTTAATTTTTTAAAAACGGAAACTAGTTCTCAGCTTATTGTAATTTAATTTAAATTTTTTATATCTTTAGAGATATAATAGATACTTATACGTTGAGTTTTATTATATTCATAACTTATCTTTTAATTATAAAAATAATAATAATTAGATGTTTATATTCTACTCATTGAGATTCAAGTATTCATCATTAAATAATATTTATTATTCAATCTAAAATAAAATAGTAATATATAGTATATACACATGTATATTATGTAAATATCATGATGTGTATATATTACACTAGATTAAAAAATGTAAATATTATAATCATATATCTATATGATATCAATTTATATTCTCGAGTTAAGTTTGAGTTGAATTTAAAGTCGAGTTTGATAATATTCATATTCTATCTATTACCTAATTATAAGATAACTATAAAAAAAACTTATTTGTTCAAATTATATGGATTGATCAAGGAAGAAACAAGTTCACAGGCTTGTACTAAGTTGCATATCAGATTTTTTTTTTAAGAATTAATAAAACATATTTATGTGTGAGAATTATTTGATATTTTTATTAAGTTTGGTCTAGCGGGTCAACCTTGAAACCTCGTGATTCTACTTTTTGTTAACCTGAATTTAAAATTAAATCACGTGAGAGCTGTCCCAATATAATCCAATCAACTTGGCCGCTTCAAAGACATCTTGAACTACCGGTAAAAATAGTTTGAGAATGGAATTGAGATAAAAAGATAAAATTGACATAAAAAACTCATGACTCAACTTCTTACCTAGTATGGTTTTAAAATAAACCATGTGAGAGTTGTTTTGACATGATCTAGTCGACTTAGTAAAAAAAACAAACTGGTTAACCGGTACAAAAATTTTAAGGATGAAAATGAGAAAAAAATGATGAAATTAACAAAAAAAAAAATCATTTCGACCCTTCTCCTTACTTAACCCGAGTTTAAAATTAAATCGCGTGGGAATTGCTTTGAAGTGATTCAGTTGACTTGGCTAATTCAAAAACAATCAAAATGATTGTTAAAAAATCAAAAGATAAAACTGAAAAAAGGATCAAATTAAAATAAAAAGGAAGGAAATAGAAAAAATTTAGGGGCTGAATTGAAAATAATTTTGATGATATATTAAAAAAAAAAAATATATATTAATGTATTTTTAAGCAAAAAAATATGTATTATAATATCTAATATAAATTAAGATGCCGCTTGAAATTGCATTCCAAACAGAATTTCATGAAAATTAAAATTTTTGTTTTAATATTAATTTTTTTATATTTTCAGATTTTTTGATGTATCAATATTAAAAATAATTTTTAAAAAATAAAAAAAATATTTAATAAATTTTTAAACAAAAATATATTTTAAAAAATTATTACTATATTTTCAAACACATAAATAATAATGATTTTTTTCTTTCTCCCCCGTCTCTCGGCCACTTCTCTCTAACCCTCCGCAAATATCAATACACAGAGGTATTTATTTCTTTCTCTATATATGGGCTGCTTGCTCTGTTTCTTGTCATGTTAAAGTCTTTCTTTAGCTTAATGGGCTTAATCATTCAAACACAGCTTTAAAAAAGCATATGAATTTTTGTGAAATAGCTTGATCACATGTTGATCACAGATATCACTATGCTGTACACGTGAATGTAAAAGTGTAATGTGGTTGTTTGAGGAGAATTTCAACTTTGTTTATGTTTTTTTTACATGCTGTGGCAAGTTTCGTTGTGGGGTGTGTGTGGAACTGTGTTGTGTTCTCAAAGCAGGCATGCAACTTTGTGCTAAAATACAAAGCAGGTATGCAACTTCTTCTACTCCCATCTAGGAAGAAGAAGTTATCGAGTCATTGGAGGGGTTTTATTCATCCTCTAATGTGGCGCGCTGCAAATGGATACAATTGCAAATCAAAGAAATTGAGTCTCAAGCATCAAAATATGCCAGAGAAATTGCAGCATGTGAACAGAGGAAACATTCAGGAATTTACCAATCTACATTTGAAGGTTTTTGTTCAAAGTCCTTGTCATTTTCAAATGAATGTTGTAGAAGAAGGCCATTAAGAATTTATTTGCTCTCTCTCTCTTTTCCCTTGAAGTTCTTTGGCTTCACTTTGTGATAAATTGCAGAAAACAAGAAATCCAATCCAGAGGGCACTTCTTATGATAGTTGATTTTAGCAATACTGGTAAAGTGTTTTGCTGTACATTGATTTTATTTCTTCTTCATATCTTTTGTATATTCATGTGGATTCTCATGTTACACGTCTTTTTTGTTCTCTTGTTCTGTACTCCCCATTTACCAGTAAAGATTGGTGCGTGGTGTTCTTATTCCATATTATGATATTTATCCTAGGAACAAATTATATAGACATGGTTTAAGTAATCATTATTAATACTGGTTGCTGGCTGTTTGTTATCTTGAGCAGCAATTACAGAACAACATGCTGATGGCGATGATTAATCTGGCGTTGACAATGACCAATTGTTTATCGAGTGTAAATTCTTGGAGCATGTCCTTTGGAAAATTGAAATAGTGCATTTTCGGGTTCGCAAGCTGAAGAAGCAACTTGACATGGTGATATCAAAGAATGCCTCCAAGTTTTTCCTCGAGAGAATTTGAGCTTCTTGCAGCTTGTGATGCACAGGCTAGCTCTGCTTCTAGTCCTACATTCTCTGCTGGAAATGGAGATGCGATATCAGGAGCTATTTATCCTGCAACTCAAAATATTCCTGGATATAACACTGGAGATCTGGTTATGCCTGAAAGCGCCATGTCTTGTTTTGGTGGGGCTATTCACGTGCCTGACATTATTGAAAGCACAGTGGGACTATTGCCTGCTGCTGATGTAACCTTCCATCAGCAACAAATTGGAGATTCAAGTGAAGATGTAAGAATTCATTATAGTCAGTATTTTCATAGTCCATACAATTATACAATTCTTGTCTTCTGATTGAATCTGAATGACTAGATGAAAGTTGAGATTTCTGATACATGCATGCATAGGTATCAATAGAAAAATCTGCTGTCTTTGGAGCTATCAGGAGTCAGGACCATGAATGTTGAAAATCATAATATGCCTGAAAATCTGGTTCATAGCTTGCAAATTATTTGCAGGTCAATGAATTACAGCTCAACTGACACTAGTGTCTTCCCTCCTAAAAAGTCTCTAACTCTCACCTCTTCTTTTGTACCAAAAAGAAGGCCTGCAAATCATTATTGCAAGAGCTTAAATGACAGCACAGAAACCTAAATAGGAAAGTAGGCTAAGGAGAAATGGAAAATATGCCATGATGGGTGAGAACTCAAGCTTTTTTTTTTTTTAACTGCACAACATGATGAGGGTTGTAAACTGGAGAGATTTGGAACTTGATTGAGTAGTTTATTGATGTGAATTTAACTATAGTAGTTCGCCTCTCCTATGGCTCAAATCATCTCCATGGATCTAAAGATCATAATCTAGTGCAATTGTGGCCCAAAGCCTAAAATATCAAGTGATCTAAGAATTACGACTACTGATCAATCATCAACTGCTGTTTCTCACATTCTTACAGCTACATCTGTACCTAAAAAAACGAAAAAAACAAGAAATTCTGGTGTCTTCCCTTTAAAATGGCTGTAAATGATAAAATTTGGGCAGCAGAAAAGGAGAGGGGGGTAAATTTTGTTCAGAAATTGCAGGCTTTTGTGGGCTCAGGTGGTTCTAAGCAATTGATTGGTGACAGAACTTTGCACGTACAAGTACCTCTGTTGCACTGCAACTGCACCCTTCTTTTCATGTGAATGTGATAACTTAAAGAAAAGGGTTAGAACTCATAAAGAAAAGGAAAAGGAAACGCATGCATCATTAACTTCCATGCCATTTATTTTGGTGGACAAAACTTCAAAAATAGCTTCACATTTCATACACTGGATGCACGTATTTTCACCGAAGACCTTAATTTCAGTAAAGTTCTGAACCTTATGAAGCTACTAGTGATCCCTTTATAACTATCCTCCTCTAATTCCTCCTCCTCCTCCTCCTTCTTCTTGGTGTGGGGGATCACATTTCCAATCCATGGTGGACAAAATGATGCTCTGGTCTACAATGTACAAAAGCAAAAGATGACTGGAAACCGTAGTGCCTTTTTGACCTAAAAAAGTATGTGTGAATCAATCACCTCCTCTCTTATTCGTTTGCTCCATTAGTAAATCTCTTCACAAACTCCATTAACATAGCTGGAGTTTATGACCCTTTCGTTTTAGAGCATGAAATCCAGCCAATTTAATGTAATATTCTCGTAATATTCGTTTGCTCCATTTGTAAATCTCCCACAACTCCATAATTTAGTATTTTTTTCAAGGTAAACATACTCTTAAAAAACATTTAAAACAGAAGTTACCCTCTTAAACGGGGTATTAATAGCTTAATCAACAAAGTTTTTGAGTGGAGATGTTTTACGGGCATTGCTCAAGCGAGTTACATGCATGAGATTAGGCATGATGAGCTCTAAATAGTTATCAAAACAAGCAATCTGATTGCATAAACTATATATCAAAATTTCTTGTAAAATTTGGAAAAGGGTTTTACTGTGCTGGAGGAAATATCTAATCCAACATGAGCAATCATCATGTCTTTTTCTCTTTGCAGCAGCTTTTGGAGTTCTAGATATAACATGAGCCACAAAAGAATCATTATGCCATCCATATTAGCAAATAATATATATACACACTGACTGGATCTTAGCCATGCCCACTCCTTCGCTAAAGGTTTTCCACTTTTTGAAGTGTTTTGATATCTTTCTGAGGTTCAACTCTCACTTATATTACAAAGCCTACTCTCCCTCAGTGGAACGAATAACACCTTTGCTGTGTATGAAATTAGAGGCTGCTAAAAAACTAAAGTGAACGCCAAAGCATACTAGAGAATCAAATGTATAAAAAACGTTATAATATCATAACTAAAAGATAAATGTACTTTGAAGAATACAAATTCCCTTTAAAATTATCTAAAGATTAAAATATTTTATTATTTTCTCGACGTTTCTTTAAACTCAAAATAAACTTGAATGATTCTTACAATACAAGGAGAGGGCAGGCATGTCTGAGGCAAATTAATGCCATAACTAATCACAGTTGCTCACAATCATGCACAATAGGAGATAAGCATGATTATCAAGTGTCTGGATACACTTTATGCCCTAAAAAGTAATCAATTGCACAAGAGTTTTCCTTTTCTAAAGTGATCAGAGGGGGCACTCTAGTAATTGCATTAAAAGCAGCAATTTACTTTGCCTTTGAAATTTGAAAACCTCACTCTCTCTTTCTAAATCGATAGGAATCATGCCTGCCAAAGCAAAAGAGGTGGTGTTGTAATAAAGAATGGAGAAAAAGAAAAGAAGCACATTGCCAACCCATCTTTCAGTCACAAAATTGAAGGCAAAGAAAGGCTCTTCTTCCCTCTCGCCACCCCTGAAATGAAACTTCCTTCTCCTCCTTCTCTAGCTTCTCCACGGAATTCAATTTGCTTTGTTCATGCAAGATCCAAAGAACTCACACACAAGGTATGTCACCTCCCTCCCTCCCTCCCTGCAATCTGATCAACCAAGTTATTTCTTTGCTCAACTAATCAAATTCTGCAACTTTGCTAAGCTGAACTTTATCATTTTGGTGTTTATCTTGGTTACCCTATATATAATTGGAAGTGCTTGTATTGGAAGGCATTCAGCATCTAGCTTCTCTGACATGCAGTGTTAATTATAACCTATGAAATATAGCAAAGTCTTTACCAGATTATGCAAGTTTGGCATGTTCTTTACATCGTTCAAACCTCATTAGATGTCTCTTTCTGCCAAGTAGCAACCACTCTCTTGCCCACTTTCTGTCCATTGCATGGAAGAACGTGTCCATTTTGCTTTAGGGCCCCCTGGTTCAAAATATGCCAGGAATCTCAACATGGACCAGCATGATTAGGCTCTTTTTAGAAGAGCATCCAGGCCCATTTTGACCAAGGACTAAATGGACTCCATTTACAAGCTCATCTTATTTCTCATCAAATTCGATCAAAGCCCATGTTAATACTATCTCTTTTTGGTGATCCCATCGCATGTTTTTCTGTCGTTGTTCTAAAAAGAAATGCTCTAGATTACATTGAATTTAGCAGGGAAATAACCAATATAAGACGCAGGATTCATAAAAAAAGAAGAAGGAAATAGTCGTACATAAGAATTATGGGTGTTCTTGGAAATTTCTGTGCTTAATATGTTATACTAATTAGCTGTACATTAGACCTTGTCAAATACCTTGAGCTGTAAGTACTTGACCTTGTCCTTAATTACTACATGGTTGCCTACAATCTAGGGACCATACCAATCTGAGAATCAGTTTCGACATAAAAAAGTGAAAAACTCAGCTGAAATTAGGATCTAAAGTTAGAAATCTTGATGAATGGAATATATAGGAGAACCTCACAATTTGGATAAGCTAGAAAATTGATTCGGTTATAAAAATTACAACTCTCTAGTTCTTCCAAACCCAAACCGAAAGCTTGTTTTCTTGATTTTCCTTGTGCGTGTCTAGATTTTTTAAATGCATGTTAAAAAGCAAATCATCACTCATGGGGAGCTCATGCATGATGTACAATATTTGTTGTGCTCCAGGAAGCCTTGGTATCAAAAAGCAATAGAGATGGCTACTCAATGGAAAACAATTTCCAAGTCTACAGAAATATCGACGACGACGACAAACCCTGGACTGTGGAAGGCCATTTCCAAGTCTAAGGAAGTTCCAAACAAGAACAGAACATTGTGGAAAACTATTTCAAGATCCACGGAAATCCCAACAACAAACCCTAATAGAGCAAAGCTAAGGAAATGCAGCTCTGTTAGGGTCGCGACGACATTTACTCGTGTTTGTCTTTGCGCACCTATCTCTTCATACAATGAGGTTTTCCGAGCTGACGTTCCTCCTAGAAGAAGCAATAGCTATCCTAGGTCGAAGCCATTTCCTGCCGTGCAAGAAAGAGTACCTAGTGCGAGACCTAGCATGGAAGGAAGAAGAGTGATTTTTCGAGGAAAATCGTTGACCGATGATGTTTTGATGAGGAGATTTGTCTTGGAAGAAGAAGCGATGATGCAAACTAAAAGGAGGAATCAAATGGAAGTTATTTGGAGAAGGACTATGTTGCGAAGGAAAAAGCTTGGACCAAGTCCTCTTAGTAGAATGGTAATGGCTACTATAGAAGAATTTTAATTTAATTGAGAATAATTTGCTTCTGTCAAAACAACAAATCCTGAAATTTCCCCTTTGATTTTCATTTTTATCTTCCATTTTTTCCAATGGGATAGGTGGTTTGTACTTTTCAAAGGCAATTGATCTCTGCCATTTGTAGTAGATGCTTGGGTGGCGATGGAAAACTTACGGCAAGAAATCAAAGAAAATAGCATTCTAATATATTTGCTTAATCATCAAATTAAGCAGATGATTAATTAATTTTAGGTTGACGATCCCTTTAGCAAATCTGAAAATGCATGCAGCCCTTTACATGCATGCCTGTAGAGAAAATATTTTCCTCTTCTTTAATCTATGATCTTCAGGGCCTTGGTAGCTAACCTACTTCAACATCTGGACTGAAACCTTTGCTTATACGCCACTCTAAGGCCAAGTTATGGATCGAGTGGTTATCTAATCTACATCAAACTCAACATAGTTATAAGGTTGTTTTATCAGTGATGGCTACTTCTGTCTCCTTCAACACAGACAAATGTTTCCTTTTTCTCTTCTTTGTCAACCACCGCCTGAATCCGCTTTCAACTCCATTTCATCCTCTGAGCAGACCTCCAGTGTTATGCTACTAGCTGACATCCCACTCTCCCCAAGACCTGCACGTTTCAATATTTGGTTTTCTCGGAGCAAATCTTGTTTCCTCTTAGGCTACACTATATCCACACGCTATCAATAATTTAGAACTATCTTTATTATTATCATTATTTTTATAAGAAGAACACCTATAGGTGGTTAAGTCCTAATATTGAACGGTGGATCAGAATCTGGACAGGTGACAATAACATGAGATTGCTTGCACTCAATGATATTGTTGAAGACTTAAATTATAAATGTGGGTATCCAAGCTCAACTTATGCTCAAATTCTTTTAAACATTTGATTCAAGCATGTAATTTCCTATATATTGTGCTTGGTTAGTGTTACGCGAAGATATATATATATATATATATATATATATATATATATATATATATATATATATATATATATATATATATATATATATATATATATATATATGATCCTTAGTGAGTGCTACCTATGTTTAAGGAATATATGGGGTTAAATACGGTTTCCGTTTTATAGTGATCTTTACACTAAAAAAAGAGGGTACACTTACAGTGGTAATAGATTTGACAGGGAGACAAGACAACATTGTATCCAAAACAGGTCTTTTGTGGTTCAAACCACAAAATTATTGAAACAAATAGCGACAAAGCTAAAACTACAGGTAAAGACAATGTTGCTATATACATATTTTATTATTCACCATTGATAATATAATTACTCTTTTGCCATTCTAAAAAAAATCAATTTTCGAGTATTTTTTTAGATGTTCTATCGGTTATTATCAAATTAAACAAAATATAATTATCTTTTTAATTTTTTAAGTAAGTTGAATTACTAATTATCCTTAAAAAATTCTTAAAACTGACATTTAAGGATCTTTTTGTTATTTCATTTTTAAAATATAGTAAAATAACTTAATTACCTTTAAAATCAAAATTTTAAAGCTTGCGTTTAGGGATGTTTTCATCTTTTCAACTTGGTTTTTTGGTTATTATCAAGTTGGTTGAGAATAATTTAGTCTTTTAATAAACTTAAAATAATATTAAAATGGACAAGTTGTTGGCATATACAACACCTCTTGATGGTCAAAAACACTATTTTGCCATGCCGATGGGATCGTCTAGATGTCTTCTTCCTAGTAGGGGTGTGTGGTGGCGATGGTGGGGTGGATTGTCGCTGACGAGACTTTCTTCCCCCATTCTTTTCTCTTTACCCCCTAAAAAATTACACTAACTATTCCGAATTTCAGAGTTGTCTTCTTAGTTATTGATATTTTAATTTCAATCCTTATTATTTTGATTTTTATTTTTTGTTCTTAATCCTTTTATAAAAATATTATTTATTTTTAATTTCATCATCATTTAATCTCAATTTGTGATATTTTTTTCTAATTTAATTCTTATTCTTTTGATTTTTTTTACTCTTTCATATAATTTTTATTTATTTTTAATTTCATCTTTTAATCTAAATTTATATCTATAACTGTAGTTTTTTTTTTCTTTTAAATGAATTTGTGGAACCTAAACATTATTTTTTATAAAAAAAAATTAATACAGCCTTATATAGCACTTACCCTGTATAGCACGACACTATTTGTCGAGGACGGACCTTTTAGATACTCATGGAGGCTTCGTGAGTTGTTGAGTCGAGAAACAGAAAAAGAATTTATGTGCCTTTTTGTTTCTTAAGATATATGGTTATGGTAACAGTAATGAAGAGATTGAAAATAAAAAGCATATATATAATTTTGTGTATAATATTCAAATGCATGTAGCATATACGAGTCTATTTGTTTTTATATTTTAAAATTATTTTAGAAAAAATTTAATTTTTTTTTATTTTTCTATTTTAAATTAATATTTTTTGATATTATTATATCATTTTAAAGTATTAATGTTAAAATAATTTTTAAAAAATAAAAATATATTATTTTAATATATTTTTAGCATAAAATATTTTAAAAAGTACCCGCTAAATACCATTTAATTCTAAGAGATTTACCTAGCGGCCAAGGAAGAATGTTCACATCTTTACCTTTCTTGGTTTGAAATTTGTATACAATGTTTAGAAAAATGTATTGAATATACTATATCAATCAATGTACCTATACGTATTTTAGAGAAACAAAATATCAATTCGTACCATCAAATAAAAAAAAGATTTTTTTTTTCCAAAGGGTAATTTTCTTCGCAATTGGGCTGGAGTTTCGAGTAAGAAAACGACTGATTTGAGGGTTTGGAATTGTTTAATTAGTTTTTTTAACCTCCATGTCTTTCTTAAGAAATAGTATTAACTCAAGTTCCCAGAAAATTTGCCCACCCCTATATATAATCTTAAAGAAGAACCCTTGAATATGCCAACAATTATGAACTATTTTGTTTAAACTTTTTGTCAGAAAGATTTTCCCTTTGGATGAACTTTTATTGTCCTAGCCTAACCGTGTTTTAAAGCCATGTTTTTTAAACCTTTTCTGGGTTAATTAGTTGCGTTTCTCAAGCTACAAACCATAATTATCATATCTGGCCAAGATTTAACTAGTGGGTTTGTCTCGTTGATCGAGTTTATTTTAAAATAACACTTTATTTAATTTTAAAAAAAACCCAAATAAAATATTTTTGAAAAAAAAATATATTTTTAAACAAAAATTTAAAAAAAAATCTTTCAAGTTTATCCTTGAACTTTACCAGGTCGATCAAATTATAAATTAACCGTTAAATCATTTGAATTTGGATAGATAAATTTTCAAAATGGTTATAAAGAAAAAATTAACTTAGACTAAACTCTAAGACAATAGATTACAAAGTTGACCTAATAGACTACAAAAACAAGATGATAACGTGTAGATTAGGCTTTTGCAAGCTGAAAACTGACCTTCATTGTCTTATTGGCCTTGATTCAACCTCAAAACTTAACTTCAAATAGTTATATTGCTCACGCAAGAAAAAAGAAATCAGGGAAGCATATTTCATTTTCGTCGCAGCAATGATTGTTCATGACGTAGAGCTTCGTTAGTGCCCTCGAGAGTATCCTGGTGAAATCCAGCTTCAATTTAATATTCTAACATGGCCTCCGAGAAAAGTCTTAACAAAAGCCACCATTGACTAGTAAGGCCGATTAGTTTCATAAAGGCAATTTTTAATGTTTCGACAGCAAGAACTATTCCAGACCTCACCTCCCTCAACTTTTGTGGGCAACCTATCTCACCAAACATCACCCTTTATAGTGGCCTTGGATCTTCCTCTTGGCTAAACCTTGAACATTCGTACATGTTTTGGTTTTAATATATTACAAAATATATCTTTTTTAAAAAATAAATAAATCCAAGTGTTGGGGTTAAGTTGTTGTTTGTAATTGCGTTTCCAATAGGGATTAGGCAAAATTCAATTTCTTTTTGTTCTTATAGACTAAGATACCTCTGTGCAAACAAATGAAAAGGCTACAGCATCAAAAATTTCTTTAGAATCTTTTAATATTTTGGGTTCAGATTATTTGATTAAACTCAAATAAATAATTAATCCCACGATTTTAATTGAATGGAGAAGATAATTTTCCGACAGTTTTCTTTTGATCTAATAGGAATCTATCATCGTCAACAAGAAGTTAGTGGGGATTCCATTCTCAAGCAATGATGGAATGCACCTGGTTTTGTATTGTATTCTAAATGGTCGGATAAAATTTAAAAATTATTTAAAATTAAATTTTTTATGTTTTTAAATTGTTTTGATATGCTAATATAAAAAATAAATTTTTAAAAATTAAAAAATATTATTTTAATAAATTTTCAAGTAAAAATACTTTAAAAAACAACCACTATCATACTTTTAAACATGTTTTTAGTGGTTAAGCAGTTCATCCATGTATTAGCGTGGATCACATGTAATTTGCTGCTATCAGGCACACAACACAAGCTTTTGGAAACACCATAGGAGATTCCATTTGGCATTAATTTTATTAATCGAAAAGTACCTTTAAAGTTTAAATCTTGTTCTTGGATTCCAGTAATCCATCCGATGGAAAACTATAAAGTAGAGAACAAGGACATGGATATATAAGAGGCATCCAATGCTGTCTTTAGATTATCGTTTTTGGTATCCGTGTGCAAATGATCATATGGCCCTAAACTTAGGGTTTTCTCAGTTTTAATTTTTTGACTTGATTACTTCGAGCTTTTTTTTTAGATTTTTTCCCCTTTCAAATGCATTGATGAGACGTGGTGGTTGACTGAATATTTATTAGAGGTAAAGCACTATTACAGTGCTGGAAGTGAAAGCTTACCAAATCTGGGACAAACTCCGAATACTTAGATATAACTTCAAAATAACAATCTGTGTAATAATTCACTAATCTGCGCTCTTATGTTGAAGATGAACGAGGCTAGTCGATTTGTTGAAGCCGTGGGGGTGTGGAAATGCATCAGTAAATGAGCATTTCATCACTTAGATGGAAGCATCCATGTGAGCAGGGATGGATGAAGAAAAAAGCAAGAATGTCGGCTTATGGAATGCAAACAGTGGTGAGAATCCAATGCCCAGAAAATCTGAGTTTCTTCGTTCAATGAGGGTCAGTTAGGGCACAGGATCTGGCTAAATGGCGTAGTCAATGGTCAACATGTGAATATTTCTATTCTACTTGTGGACATTGGATGTTAGGTTAGTCGAAAGAAGATTATCGGTTTAAGAATGCACAATGTCCTTGTCATTTCAAGGTGAGAAGGGGCTGAGAAAATGCCTCAAGCTCTAAATAAGTCTAAGTCTAGAAACACCATATATATATATATATATATCAACATTTCAGGATACTCAAATCAAACAAGTTAATTAAAGTTTATAGATTAGGTTGGATTTAATACAAAAATCAAGATAGTTTCAGATAATTTAGATTTAAAATAATTATAATTGTTAGAATTGATTTACATAAATAAATACTTGAGTCGCTTAGTTATTGAGTCAACTTGTAAATCACTAATCGGCTCTAAAAAAATTTGTTTTAGCTGTGTTATTTTAGGGGTGATTATTTTTTAGTTTTATTTGATTTTTATCTAAAAAAATAATCAAGCCAATTTAAAAAAAAAAACAGAAACCATTTCAAACCAACTGGTTTCAGTTCGATTTGATTATTTTAGAAAAAAAAACTGAAACCCAACCAATTGGTTTTGCTTTGGTTTTTGGTTCATTTATTTTATATTAAAACAAAAAACTATATTGTTTTTTGAGGTTTTTTTTTATAATTTCTAATGGGTTTGGTTTCGGTTTGCTCTATTTTTCGATTTGGCTTGGCTATTAAAATTTTATTTTGATTTGGTTTTTTTGGTTTTAAACTTATGAAATCGAACTAAAATGGTTAATTTTTTAAATATTCTAATTGGATTAATCGTTTTTTTTTACGGTTTGATTTTTTTGATAATTTTTTTTGTTTTCTCTCAATTTAATTGATTTTTTAGTTTTTTTACTCACCCTTAATTTTTTTAAAAATAATAAAATGATATTATTTTAGATATATATTTTTAAAAAAGTTCTTTAAACTTAACATGACTCGGATTTGTCGAAATTAATCTGGCCACATGTTGATGTGTTGGATCATCCAAATCCAACCAAATTAATAATGCACAAAACAAATGGAGGAATTCTGTAGCTCCATGTCCCATCCCATGTATCTTAAAAATACCATGATTTTCTTGCTCTCACGTGCAAAGACAGGGTGTGTAGATGGGACAACAATGAGTGATCACAACGCATCCTGCAACCCATGTCTGCAAATTACAATACTCTTGCGGGCCCACAAAGATATTCTGATCGAATGGCTGATGTTACATGGATCATTTTCAATCGTGTACGATAGCAGCTTTTCAGACCCCATATGATATTCTGATCCAATGGCTAATATCACATGGATTCTATATCATTGTCAATGGGTCCACTGTCCTCGTCCAAGATATTGCCTGGTGACACCGTATAAGATACCTTCTATGCTCTATTAAGTGGTATAGATTGTTTTTAAAATATTTTTTTTTATTTTTAAAAATTAATTTTTAATATTATCACATAAAATATATAAAAAAGTAATTTAAAAATAATAGAATTATAATATTTTTTAAAAACATGATATATCGCCAACTAAACCTATTTAGGCATCGTTTTGGAAATGGTATAAATCACATTTTATAAAATTTTAATTTTTTTATTTAAATTTAATTTTTTTATATTATCAGATTATTTTAATATTCTAATGTATAAAATAATTTTTAAAAATAACAAAATATTATTTTAATATATTTTTAAATAAAAAATACTTTAAAAATTAATAGTTACCCATCTAAAGATCCTCTTGGTTGCCTTTATTTTTGTTGTGTTCCCACTGCAACACATGGAAGGTAAAAGACACGCTCCGAAACTGATAAGAAAGCAATAAATCATGCTCTTTAAGGGTAGTCTGTTTAAGGGTCTCTTTTAGTCTTTTCCTTAATCATGACGCATTTTGCACGCTCTATTTGAGGAGCGTCGCTAAATTGTTTTTTAATTTCTATTTAACCTTTATTCAATATTGGGGTGCCAAATTGATAATTTACCCAAAACCCAAGTGGGGAAGAGCAGTCATTAAATTCAACTCCAAGTGTATTCAATACAAGTTTCATATCTAAGATGATTAATCCGGTTTAAATTTATTATTTAAAAATTTAAAATAATATTTTTTTTGACAAAAACATGTCGGCCAAGTTCCAGGTCACCATTTACAACTATGGGGAAAGGACACAGAGAAAATAAAGGTAGTTATAATTAAGCAATTAACCCATATATTAGGATATGGTGGAAACTTAATTCTATATCCATATTTTAAGAGTATATTTGTTTTACGTTCAAAAATTATTTTTAAGAATTTTTGAATTTTTTAGTTTTAATTTTTTATAATATTTTAGTTTTTTTTCATATATTGTTATTAAAAAATATTTTATTTTGATGAAATGGCTGAATATCATAAATACAAACCAATGACATGACACATTATGTCATGTTATCATATAGAATGTGATAGGGATTTAGAAAATTAGCATGTCTATGTATATTATTATTTTTCTGTCAAATCTCCACATTCTCTTGCTTGTTCTTCCCCTGTTTTTTTTTCTGGGTTTTTAATAGTGTGTTAATTATTATTTTTAATTTTTTATTTAAAATATATTAAAATAATATTATTTATTTTTTAAAACATAAAAAAATTAATTTGAAGTAAAAAAAATCAAACTATTTTAAAAGCGTTTTTAAAACAGAAATAAACATACATAATTATATTATGGATTGAAGCTCATAAATATTCTTAATTATTTGTAATAACTTGTTGAAGGCAGATGGGCATAATGTTGTGTTCAAATAGAAGACAAGAATTTCTCGAAGAATACCTAACGTTAAAGAGTGGCTGAGATTGGGTCTGCGGAGACCAAATGTTAAGCACAAATGACTCAGTCTAGCTAGAAGTCTTGAACCAAAAAACAATTGTGTTGTGGTCAAGGATAACAACAAAACAGAGCCTAACTTGAATTTCGGTGAAGAATTTTATGTCTCTACTCAATCTTTGTTTGATTGTATTAATTACCAAGTCAAGCAATAAAATCAAAGGGAGATCAATTATTAAAAAAAAACACAAAATGATAATTATACTGTTAACCAATATTTTAGTCTAAATTTTCATATGTTTTGATATATAATGTTAAAAATAATTTTAAAAAAATAAAAAAATAATTTTAATATATTTTATATAAAAAATATTTTAAAAATAAATGCACCGTAAAATGATAAAGACTTGGCCAACTGTCCTTTGCATAGACCATAAAAATAGAAACAAATAATAGTTGTTGAACTTATTGAATTGACATTTGTCAACCCCATCGAAAATTCACCGAATTGACTCTTCCAATTCATATGAGCATTGCAGCGTTTCCAAGAAGACCAGAGAAGCTGTGAAGAGCTCTTTGAAACTTGAATTTTATTTTCTTCTTTTAGATATTACATTAGCAAATATATACACCTTTAAGTAGTTGGTTTCGAATAGCCGTGAAAATATTTATTTAGTTTTAAATTTCATAATCAAGTGTTGTCCCTAATTTATTAAAAGATTGATATATCTATGATGATGCGGCTATCTCTATTGGCTAGAAGACGAGAGTTTTAATCCTTTACATAACACAAAGATCTTCTCTTTCGTTAAGAGATGTATTTTCAAGGGTAAAAATCACTACGTGTTTGAACTCATATTAGTTGAGATAATATATTTTCAGGGCCTACGGTATACGAATTTAAACACATATCATTATTGGTGTTGTCTGTGGGGATGTCAACCATGATGCGCTGCCCAAGCTTATATTTCGAGAAAGGCTATGATGATGTCACTATTTCTCATCATTTAGGAGACAATGACCTCCCTTTTTTTCAAGAGATAAATTTTCAAAGATAAAAACTCACTAAGTGGTTGAACCTACATCAATTGAGATAATATCTTTATTATAGGCAAATGTAGATATGCATTATCATTGGCGTCATCTGTGAGGACGCCAACCATGTTGTGCTACCCATATAGGTTAGGAGACAATAGTCTCCTTGAAAAACGCCGACATAATGCTACTCAAAGTCAATTTTTTTTTTAGGGGCGGGGAGGGAGCATAAAAGAATCAACCCAACTAAGCTACCCTGTAACTCGACAAGTTCTTTACCTGACGAGCTACCTTTAATTGTTGGGTCTTTTTGGCAGAGCCCAACAAGCTTATCATTCTTTCTCTCTCTCATTTTTTTTTTGCTTTTTTTTTTAATTGCATGAATTGATTCTCTTGTTTTTGAATTACACTATGTTGATTTGTTTTTTGAATTACCATTATGTTGATTTATTATACAAGCTGCAACTTTAGCTAGCGCTATCATAATGGAAAATATCATCTTTAATGGTAAGCCACTATAGATATTTTCTAGATATTTTTCGAGATAGATTATATATTTTCAAGTTTAGCGAGAGAGAGGGAGGATATCTTTTCATCTCAATAACACAGAGAGTATAAAGAGCTTTTTTACACATAACTAAATTCTGTTTTTTATCACTTGATTAATTAAATTTAAATATTAACTTAAATATCATAGTGTCATTCATTTCACAAGAATCATGTTTTTACATTAATAACTTAGACCCAAATCTAACTTGAGCATTTATTTAAGAGAGATTAAGTTCAAGCGTGGAGTTATATAGAGTAAAGAGGGCGTTGCCTCTCTTGATTTTTTCGAAATATTAAATATAGCCATCTTTAATATTCCAAATTTATCATTTTTTTTTATAATGTTTGCCTCTCATAGTTTTTTGAATCCTCACCCCACTCCTACCTATGTTCCAAAAATATTAATCCCATATGAAAAACAACAAAACTTTAAATTTACTTATTAAATCGAAAAAAATATATTTAATCTATTCCATTCTCAACAAATTAGTTAAATCTTGTTTTATTTTTTTCCGACTCTGAAAAAATAAAATAAAACATTTGACTTTCATTTTTTTGGAGGGGGGACAAAGGGATAGTACGGGGTACTCATCTACTTCCAAGTTGCAAAGTGTAACACACTTCCTGGAGTGAAGTGGGCTGTCTGCAACAAAATGACAACCTACCTTGTCTAACAAATAAATTCTTCACTGAATATATTATTATTATTATTATATCAACCAACTTTTAAAAATAAATAAATAAATAAATAATTTAAATAATTTAATTTACAAATTTAAATATTTAAGGAGGTTTTAAGGTAAAACAAGGCCTCGACGGAGATGATGGATGGTCTACTCTGACTATAGTTTTGATCTCTAAGCGAGATTTTTAATGATTTATTTTATTTTTTATAATATTTTTTAAAATTTTAAATATATTTGATCATTAAAACTTAATATTATATTAAAAAATTAATTTAATTTAAAATTTAAGTGAATTTTTAAAATATAATTTCTATTATTTTTTAAAATATTTTTTCAAAACTTTAAATTTATAACTGTTTAGTCATTAAAGATAAGTGACTTATAACTTAGTTAATCTGGGTTGAGTTTTAGAGAGTATTTGATTTGGAGGTGATTAAAAATGTATTTTTAGTTTTTTAAAGTTTAATTTGTGTTTTAAAAAGATTGTATTTTTAAAAATAAACCACTACGTTTCCAAACCAAACATCCTTTTAGAAAACTCGGGTGAGAGTTCATTAAGTGAAACCCGAGTGATTCAATTTATTAATTTAATTTTTAATTTTTTTTTAAAATGAAATCATTTATTTATTTTTAAATAAAACCACTTCATTCTAGATTATTTCATCTAACTCTTGACCAGGTTCATAGAGCCGGCAGGTTTAAAACCTTTGTAACATCCCCATCAAGAGCAAAATAATAATTAAGATCTGACTATCTATACAAGCATCTATCTAACTATAATCTACTAGTGCAATGGAAGATAATAATGTGTAATGATCATAGTACTGATCAAAGAAACAAACAAATGTTACAGAGAGTACCAAACCAAACTGTTTTAATCCGTGTGGGGATTGTTGCTGTCCAAAATAGTCTTCCCATATAAGTAATGTTTGTTGAAGTTGCTGGCCACATTGAGTGAGAAAGCGGCCAACTCTTACCCCTCTCCCTCTCTCTCTTTCATAATCATGATCATCTAGCCAAAAAGAAAAAGAATTATAAATCCAACAAAAGGTGAAAGGTGGTAAAGAAAAGTTGAAAATTCTTACGCAAGAAGCACCAAGAACCTGATTCGAAGAAGCAAAAAAGAAAGAGAGAGAGACACTTAAGCAGATACTAAAGAAATATATGTTTATATTATATATGTGAAAAGATTTCTGTAGAAAAAAGCAGAATCCAGATGTTGTATGAGGGTGGCTAGAAAAAGAGATAGTCTTCTCTGGCTGCTGCTGCTGCTGCTGCTGCATCTTTTCTACTCTTGTTTCTGAACAGCCTTTTTTGTTTGTTTTTGTTTTTCAAGGTCTTTGCAAAACTGGGTTTTCTTTAATCATAAGGTATGTTTCAACACATGATTTTAGTTTCTCTGTGAATTCTTCTGTTCATGTAAGCTTTTTTTCTCTCTTTTGTTGGGGTGTGTGTGAATTGTATTTGTTTTTTTCATGATCATATGATTTTTTTTGTTGCTTGTTAATTGTGTTTATTCTATGGAGATGTAAAGGGTTGTGTGGTGGTTTAAAAGGTGAAGATTTTCTCCTTTTTGTAGAATTGGTACTGGTGGTGATCTTAAGGTGATTTTTCTTACTAAATTCCTTTTGTCTTGGGATCTCTCCCTTGTCTTTCAAGTGTCAGGTTTTGTTTTCTTGAAGGGTTTTGATTATCTTTAAAACTATAAACAATTATTTATCTTGGTGAATTGTGTGGTAATTTAGCACCTAAGAAAAGGGATGTGTCATAACTATAGTCACAAGCCCCTGCAAGCCCTCTCTCTCTCTCTCTCTCTCTCTCTCTCTCTCGAATCTGGGGTGGTTCCACAATTTGGCTGTTTTCCTTTCCTGGTTTTGGATACACAACCTTGTACAAGGGATTTGTTTCTCTGTTTTTTTTATTCTTAAAAAAAAAAATAAGCATCTTTGATGGGTGTTCTGGGAAATAGTTTTTGCTTTGGCAATTTTGCGTGTGTTTGTATCTATGACCAACTTTTGACCTCTAAGTTTATCCCTTAATTGACAAACAAGTTGAAGCATATCCACTTATTTAATTGTGACATGAAAACATGGAGGATGTCTTTGTTCTTTGGCACAAATGATCTGAGTCTAATTTGAAGATTCCTGTATTTTGCTTCTTATTTATCTGTATCTGGGCTGAGTGTATGTCAGTATGTGAATTCTTCAACTAATTACATGCTGGGATTTTTCATCAAACTAGTTGACTGCAGTTGTTGTGATTATTTGTTATTTTCTGTCCCAAATTGAGTTTCTTTTACCTTGTTCTTCCTTGGTTAAGACCATCTACCTGTTATAAATCTGGAAGTTGGGAAGATGAGTATATCGATCTTCATCTGTTTAGCTGGTAGTATTTCAACTCATATTTTCTTGCAGTGTAGTCTGTCAATGGCGTGTAGTCAACTAACTACATGCTAATAAGCTTCGTATCTGAGTAATTCCACCTAAATTTTTCTTTTACTGGTTAAAGTTGTTTGCCCTGCATCAATATTTTGATTGTGATGTGATATGTATAGATTTGTAACCCAATACATGCTTACACAGGTAAAGACAGATTTATTTGGACCTGCAGGCAGTTAATTGTGACGATTTATTTCCCCGTCTAGGTGGTGGAGACAGTAATGCTAGGAACATGGGAAAGAAAGGGAGTTGGTTTTCAGCAATCAAGAGGGTCTTTTCACCCCACTCCAAGGACAAACTAGCTAGTGTAAGTTGCTATTCCTGATGCTAAATTTGAAATCAGCTTCTATCAAAATGAGTTTTACCGACCTCAAATGTGCTTTGTCGGGTTCTTTACGTTTGATTAATCAGACCATCTTTCTCAATCTTTAGAGGGGAATGAATTAAGGTTGTTATAATGGTGGCTAGAAGTTTAATTGTAATTCAGTAATCTTCTAATTTTCTGGCCTGATAAGTTATCCTAAAAGTCAATTGATTCCTGCTAAATTGAAATTTTTGTTTTGATGCTTATAAAAATGTAATACATTAGTGGAGCTTGGGAGGATTGAAAAAATTAAGATGAAAGTTGTCCAGATGCGTGAGGAAGCAGAACATGTACAAGGTTGCTTTCATTTTTTGCTTGCTCATGGCCTTCTATACGTCTCCATTGTATAGGAAGAGAATTAGATAACCTGTTTCCTGACATTTAATATTTGTTGTTCATACTTGGTGTTTTAGATTTTCTTGTCGTTTTCTCTATTAGTTTTTATATGGCCTTCTTCTTCTTGTTCATTCTTTGCCTCTTTGTGCACAATATGTACTTGAAAACTGCTTGCAGAATTGTAGACTTATCTTCTTTACTGTTAATTACATTGCAGGAATCAGATAAGAGAAGCACGAAAGAAAAGAAGAAGAAGGGTCTTGGAAAACTAAGACATGGAGAGACCACTTCATTCATTCCCCTGTTTAGAGAACCAAGCAGTATTGAGAAAATTTTGGATGAGGCTGAAAGAGAGAATAAATTAATTTTCAGGCCTCCAACGCCTCCTGAGGAACTGACAACACCACCTTTGTGCCTCCAAGAGCCGATTCTCCGAGGGTTGCTTCTCAAAGAGTCACCTCTCCAAGAGCTGCTACTCCAAGAGCTGTTTCCCCTAGAGCGGCATCTCCAAGGGTTGCTTCACCTAGAGCAGCTTCTCCTAGGAATGCTCAACGCCATAGAGGAATATATTACAGACCAGAACCAACTCTAAGAAACCATCATGCTTCGGCTACCAAGATCCAAGCAGCCTATAGAGGCTATGTTGTAAGATTCTCTTCACTCATAGCTTGCATAATATAGGAAATTGATGCAAGACAAATAACAAGAAATTTGGCTATCAAGATGCACCACAAAGCAAAAATGTCTGTCATTGATATTTGTGGTGCTATAGATGGCCAGAGTGGGATTTTTATCCCGAATCCTGCAAATTATTTTTGCTGCTTTTGTGCCGTCTCTTTTGCCAATTTTCTGGCCAATGGTTGTGGATGCCTTTGCTTCTAAATATCCCAAATCTAACATTATAGGCAATCCCAATATCCCAAATGGGCAATTCCATAGGATTCTTGTGCTCTTCATTAATTTGGACTACTGTCAAACTAATACTATACAGTACTTGTCATGAAGGCAAGGAGGAGCTTCAGAGCACTGAAGGGTCTTGTGAGGCTTCAAGGAGTGATAAGAGGACAGAATGTGAAGCGGCAGACAATGAATGCGATGAAACACATGCAGCTCTTGGTGCGGGTCCAGTCTCAGATTCAGTCTCGGAGGATCCAGATGTTAGAAAACCAAGCACGACGTCAAGCTCAAAACAGAAATGATAAAGAAGTGGATAGTACCTTGGGCAAATGGGCCAGTTGGTAAGTCCATTTTTTTGCTCGTGGTTATGTTCCTTTCCATTAAATATCTATATGTCTGAGAGCCTAGATCAATCAATGTGTTGAGCTGTACAATTTGGTCTGGGTTAAAAATAACTTACCGAACTACCTCTGCAATTTATGATTTGGCCTCCCATTTCAAGTTCATGGTTTTGGTCTCTGCCTTGTTCTTATGCAATGTGTCTCGGTGCCAGTTTGTTGGTAACCAAAACAGAGTCCCTTTTTTCCCCTCAGGCCATGGTATTTCCATGGAACAAGTTGAGAATTATCCTTTTAAGCAATGCATGGCTCCTTTAGAGTAAACATCTTAGAATTTCTCACTCATAAAGGTGCTAAGGCACATCCTTTTCTTTCGGTCCAACAAAGGTTCAATAGGCCATGGGCAGTTGGGATGCTAAATGAAGGCTAGCCCTCTCCCCGTCCCTCCCAGGATTTGAACCTCAGACCCCCATGTAGAAATGCCAAATCTTAGTCACTAGGTTGTCCATCGGGAATAATACTAAAGTATGTCTTTAACTTGCCAATGCTCACAGAAAAAGGTGGTTGATAAAAAATAAAGTTTAACTTGACAACTGCAATCCTTTTGTCACATGTACTGGGATCTAAATCATAATATTTGTTACTACCGTGTGTCTGTCAATTAATGATGTTCTGTACTTCTACAAAGTAGAGATAATTACTGGGGATATTGGTATAGTCTGAGGCAGGTAATAACGAAGACTGGGATGACAGCGTGCTGACAAAGGAGGAAATTGACGCAAGGTTGCAGAAAAGGGTGGAGGCAGTCGTCAAGAGAGAAAGAGCCATGGCTTATGCATATTCCCACCAGGTAATTGCACTAAATTATCCCTTATACCTCTTAAAAGTGGCATTCTAGCTCATTCTTTCTTTCCTTTTCTTCTTAGCTACAATCATATTTCAATTTTGCAGCAAAATGAGTTTTTGCTTTAACATACTCTTTAGGTGATTTGACATTTCCTGTTTGAGTTAAGATTTCAAGATCTCATTGTAAGCACTAGAATTATGTAGTTAGTAGATTGGAAGTTGTTTTCAAAGATTTAATCCAACTGCATGAGAAGCAAATGATAGAACAGTTGCAAGATAAGCTATCAGGGATGAAATTTCCCATGAGCTGGAGACACAATTGTTCATGATTTATGAACTTCAAAACCCAAAGTTATCCCCTATGCACGACTTGCACCTACCCCTTGATGTAGCAGTATTAGCTTATTGCCTGCATCTTCCTGGGTGCCAAGTGAAACCATCATGATCAATACCACTTTGAAGCCTATTATTGATTAACAGAAAAGGAAAACATTAATATATTTGTTTTTCTATTTTGTTATAGCTGTGGAAAGCCACTCCAAAATCTGCTCAGTCAGCTCTAATGGATATCCGTTCCAATGGGTTTCCATGGTGGTGGAACTGGTTAGAGCGTCAGCTACCTCCAGCTAATCCTCCTGAAAGCCAAGCCTTGAGGAATTTTCACACACTTACACCACCAAGGCCACGTTCCGATATGAAGGCTAGCCCTAGGCCCCCATCCAGGAGCCACAAGCAACAACATTTTGGGTTTGATAATATGGATACTCCAACACCGAGATCCTCAAAATCAACTGCTTTTGTGCCAACGAGACAAGCGCGAACTCCTCTACATAGAACTCCACAAGCCAACAGCCCTAGCTTGTCAAAATATTCAATGGCAAGAGCCAGTGCAGCAAATTCTCCTTTTAACTTGCCATTGAAGGATGACGATAGCCTCATGAGCTGCCCGCCATTTTCAGTGCCAAACTACATGAGTCCTACAGTTTCAGCCAAAGCCAAAGAAAGAGCTAATAGCAATCCCAAGGAGAGGTTTCCAGGGACCCCAAACCAGTGAAAGAGGACTGTCATTCCCTCTTACACAGGGCATTGGGTCTTTCAAGTGGAACAAAGGCTCCTTCACTAGCAAGGATTCAAGTTCTCAAAGGGGTTTAGATAGGCATCAGTCACTTCAATCCATAGGAAACTTGAGTGTGGATTCAACCGTCTCGATGCCTGCCACGCGAAAGCCATTTAACCGATTCGTGTGATCTTTTTTCCTATATTCTTAACATCTTTTTTCTTCATATTTTTCTTGTTATTTGATTGTGTGTATGGTGATATTGAGTTACAAATAGTGGTGTAAAAATAATGAAGAGACAAATAAATGATGGTGTGAATGTAACAGGATTTGCTTAAAGAACAACATGTGACAGGTTTTGGATTGCTTTAAAACATTTTATCTTCTCTCTATGACAAGTATGATGTTCCATAGATCATTCCTTTTAGGCTTTTATCAAGCACCTCATTTGCATAATCTAATATCAAGCAATCCACCTCACAATTTTGATAGCTCTGTTTCCTGACGTTTTTTATTCTCTGAATTCCTTATCATCCCATCTCCTCTTTCACATTCCACGACTTTCCTTGTACACCCATCCACCTCTTCTTTAGTGATAACATGATTCTTCTAATCATTAATGACTAATGTTGATCCTGGATATTCTTATCATTCTCTGATGAGCCCTTTACAAAGTTTCCTGGAATTTTTGGCTCTTCCAGTTTTTGGACCACCCACAAGGAGTTGAGGTCTCTCCTCTTTAGACCCACGCAATTTCTTCCTTCTGCTCTTCTCCCAGATCGCGGAGGCAAGCTGCCAAATGACTCATAAACCACTTAGCAAAGCCCCTGGAACCCTAAAATAAAATCACTTGCTCTCTCTGTCTCTCAGACACCCACAGTCAATCAAATGCCAAAATCATTAAGGAGATGTCACCTGGTCTAAGAATCATAGCATAGGTTTAGCTATGTCATGGAACCAGTCGAACCCATCCATCCTATCTTACCACTAACCACAAGCTACGTCATTACCTATCCATGATAGGCCATTTAAAAACAGATCACAAAAATTTATTACATGAAATGTGAAGCAAATTTCAATAAACTTTGAGTGTTTCTGTAATGGGTTATTGGGCTTTGAAAGTTGAAGAAGAAGAGATCAGCTTATAGTCCAAGAACTCCTACAAAAATAAGTTCTTTGTATGATTTAGGGGGGAGATAGAGTTCAAGATTGCTTAACTCAACTCGGATCCATGATATATGTTTGATGTGTAGGGTTCATGGTTGGAGAGACTTTAACCTAAGTAATAACAATTTAGAGCTAGTACCTGGTGAAATAATTTATAAACAAATTTGTTAATTTTTTTTCTGAGTAATTATGATATTTTTTTTATTAGCTGTATTTAAAATAATTCTAAATTAACTATCTACATATAAATTGATATATTCACAAAAATTTGTTCTTGTTATGTTATAGTTTACTTAAAATCATAATTAAGATTTTTTTTTGGGTCTTATTTTTCTTATCTCGATCTTATTAATGTTCAGAATCTATTAATTAATTTGTTAATAATTATAAAGGCTATTATTAGACTAGCAAACAACCATTGCTGAAACCTATCTCTACGTTCATCACGTAGCATGGTAGATGGATAAGGCTACCTTTAAGCTGTTCGTATCCCTTGTATGACATTGCGGCCCAGACAAAGGCGGCTAAAATTTATTTTTTTAGATTATTTTAATATATTAATATCAAAATAAAATTTTAAAAATAAAAAAATTATTTTTGTGTATTTCTAAACAAACAAATACTTAAAAAACAATCGCTATAACACTCCAAGTACTTATTAGAGGCAAACTAGGGGTTTGCGCGGCCATGAGCTAATCTAATTTTTTTTATTAAAAAAAATATTAAATCGATGAAATTATTGATAAAAAATAAAAAAAATTGCATCATTGAATCGATTAAATTTTATAGTCTTAGCTAAAAAAAAGGTAAATAAAATGAAAAAATTGACAATGGAAAAAAAATAAAAAAACTCAACTCGAGCTCATCCAGGTTAGCATGTCAAATCTGCGACTTGGTCGTGACACTAAGGTATAAACTTGTCAGAAGTAAATTGAATAAAATCATGAAGTTAAACTAGGTTAACCCGTTAATCCTATGATAATGGGTATAAGATTGAGATAACTTTATAGAAAGGAAAGTGAAAAAGAAAAACACAAAGACCAATTCTCAATCAATCAAATGTTAAAGGATGAAATTAAAAAAATAATTTTTTTTAAAAATTAAATGTTGAAGGATCTTCTCTAATAATGAATTAAAAACTAATTGAGAAAACGATAACCCCATAGAAAGTACAATGAAAAAAATAATCCAAAACTCAATTCTATATAAAATATTGAAGGAATAAATTGAATAAAAAATATAATCCAAAACAGATAAAAAAAACCCGCGACCCGTCCACCCAGGTAAGCATGCAAAATTTGTAACCTAGTTATGTTACCGAGGTAACTTCGTCGAATGCAAATTGAATAAAACTATAAAACTTAATCATCAAACAATCCAATTAATGTTGAAGAGTGAGATAACGCTGTTTATTTTCAAAATCTGTGAGAAACCCAATAGAAAATAAAAAAATAATGGAGTCCAATCTTTAATTAAATAAATGATGAATGATGAAATTGAAAAAAAAAGCTTAAAAAGAGAAAAAAAAACCAAGCAAACCCGGATAAATCTCTTAAACCTGGGTTAATCTCTCAAAATTGTAACTTGTAAAATCCTAGATCTGAGCTTAATCAACAAGATCAATTCCCAACTAATTTAATGTTGAAAGATGAAACTAGAAAACATATCAATTTAAAATTTTTTATGAAGTAAAAACAATAGTAATTAAAAAACAATTATCAAATTTGATAGGAAAACAAAAGCATAAAATGAGAAGGAAATACTAAAAATGAGATGAGGAAGAGGATGTTAATTTTTTTTATATGTATAAAAAATACTACATGAACTTTTCTTTCAACTATTTTTTTATAGTGAATTTTGAAAGTTAAAAGGTTAAAGAATTTATTATGATCATAATAAGAATTAATTTTCACAATTATTAATATTTAATTAGCTACTATAAATTAATTATAATTTTTTTATTGAAAATATTGTTCAGATATTTGAAGGGTTGATCAAAACTTAAAAAGAAGAACTGATCTTCAAGAAATCTTTGCATAAATTCTAAAGAATCATAAATTATTTAAAGAGATTGTTGAGACCCTATAAAATTTTAAAATTATTATTTTCACTATGTTTATGTGTTTCAAAAAAACAATAACAATTACCAAAAAAAAAAAAAAAAAAAACTGAGTGACCCAAGAGATTTTTCCCTGTTCATTTGAATATTGAAATGATGCTTTCGCCCCCTTCTATAAAAACTAACAAAACTTGCAATGGAAGGTAAAACTATTATTTTCAGGGATCCATTAGACGTTATAAAATTGATGGGTCATAAATCGGTTATCACACTTTTTTTATCACAATAAAATGAGTTTGTTGCCCTTGAAAGCAAAACAATATATATATTTTATGGGTATCATTATTTTTTTAATATTATTTGCACAATAAAATTATGTTGATATCTTTGAAAAAAATAAATAAATAAATAAACAAGCACCAGGGCCTTGAAAAAAAATAAACTAGCACCAGGGCCTTGAAAAAAAAAAAAACTGTCACCAGGGCTTTTTATACTTTTCCTTTATTTAGGCAAAGTAAAAAAAAAAAACTATTTAAAATAATAAATTGCATGCTAATCCGATTGGAAAAAAAAGGATAGACCGACTACTGAAATATATCTCTATTGCTTTTCAGACTATAAGACGGACATCAATTACTTCAAGAAACCAAAGCAATCAAAATATTTTTCCGAGTCCCAAACGGAAGACAAGAGCCCTATATATTCACTCAACCAGCCTTACAATTCTCTATCCAAAAAATTCTCTAGTCATCACCGATCTTTCTTCTTTCAATCCCTTTTGTTGCATAAACATGGCCCGTTCTGTGATTTTTCTGGCCACCATCTTTTCTTTCTTTCTGCACATTGTCATGCATAGCACAACAACAACCATGCACAACCTATAAATTTTCAAACAACAAACAGTTCTCTTCTTGCAGCGACTTGCCTGTTTTGAGTTCCCTCTTCACAGGAACTACCATCCATTATCCAGCAGAGTTGAGGTTGCCTTCAGGCATACTGGTGTGACCGATCGCAGATGGATTGCTTGGGCTATCAATCCAACTTCAGGAGGGATGATTGGTTCTCAAGCAATCGTTTCTTTTCAGAGAACGGATGGAAGTCTTGCTGTCTATACTTCGCCTATAACAAGTTATGGAACGCGATTGAAACAAGGAAATCTTAGCTTTCCTGTCTTGGACTTGTCCGCTACTAATCAGAACAATGAGATGATAATCTATGCAA